>JAMPIV010004767.1:0-19732 GCA_024509875.1 Oreohelix idahoensis
ATGTCGCAGATGCCCTTTGGTTAATATTTTCTCGTCTGGGGTTTCCAGCAGAAATATTATCTGACCATGGTACCCAACTCATATCGGATACCATGTCTCAAGTAATGTCGACTCTGAAGATAGAGAGATCGCTGAGTAGTATTTATCATCCTATGTCCAATGGGATGGTGGAACGTTTGAATAGAACTCTGAAAAACCTACTAGGTAAGATAACGGAAGATCATCCTCAGGATTGGGATAGGGTTTTACCCGCGGCTCTCTTTGCATATAGAGAGGTCGCCAACGAACATACAGGATTTTCTCCCTTTGAACTTGTCTTTGGCGCGAAACCGCGAGGTCCTATGTCCTTACTTCATGATCTTATAACTGCTGATAATATTGTCGATGACACAAAATCCTCTTATGAATATGTCATCGCACTTAGACACAAGATTATTGAAGCATGCAAATTGGCAACTGCTTCTTCTGAATTTGCGAAACAGAAGGCAAGGGAATTTGCCAATAAAAAGAGATGTTTGCGTCAACTTTGTCCAGGTGACAAAGCATTTGTCTTGCTACCTTGTAGGGAAAATAGACTTCTCATTTCTTGGAAAGGTCCGTACGATATAATATCAAAAGTTTCCGATGTTGACTATATCGTCGATATTGACGGGAAGCGTAAAACCTTCCACATCAACATGCTCACGGAATTCCATGAACGTCCTGATTATTTACAACCTGTTTTCCAGGCAACGGACGATTTTCCAGTCCAACATGGACAGTACTCATCTCTGTCAGTAATACAGGATGAGGAAACGAGTTTCTCGGATGTAAATTTACCTTTTCCAATGATTCCTCTTCACTCTAATGAATCATGGAAAGATGTTGCAATTTCTCCAGAATTATCTCCAGGAGAGCAGAAACAAGTTTCTGCTTTGTTAGAACAATTTCAGGATGTCCTTACTGACATTCCTGGTCAAACGGATGTCATTCAACATGACATTATTCTTACTGACCATAGTCCTATAAGAGTCAGACCATATCCTATCCCGATACATTTTCAAGCACAGGTAGAGAAAGAGTTAGATGAGATGATAGAGTTAAAAATTATTGAACCATCCACATCAGCATATTCTTCGCCGATGGTTATAGTACGGAAAAAAGACAATAACATACGTCTTTGCGTGGATTATCGCAAATTGAATCAAGTGACTAAATTCGATGCTGAACCTATGCCTTTACTAGAAGAGCTACTTACGAGACTATCGAATTCTCACTTCTTTACTAAACTCGATTTGTCTAAGGGATATTGGCAAGTTCCACTATCCGAACACGCCAAACCGTTTACTGCTTTTTCGACGCCTAGGGGTCTATTCCAATGGAATTTCATGCCTTTCGGTCTTATGAACGCCCCTGCAACATTTGTACGCATGATGCGTCGAATCCTATCTCATCGCTCAGATGTCATTGCGTATCTTGATGACATCTGTCTTTTCAGTGATACTTGGAACAATCACTATAATGGTATAAATGAACTATTGTCTATCTTACGCGAGCATAACCTGACAGCGAAACCATCGAAAGCATGTATTGGTTTTAGCGAAATATCTTTCTTAGGACACCGTGTTGGTCATGGGTTCCTAAAAACAGAAGACCATAATACAAGTAAGATACTTAACATTTCTATTCCTAAGACTAAAAAGCAAGTACGAAGTCTCTTAGGTCTAATACAATTTTATGGACGATTCATTCCGAATCTGTCCTCCATTATGTCACCTCTTTCTTCCTTGCTAAAGAAAGGGTCTCCTAATGTAGTCCATTGGACTCAAGAATGTCAATCCTCTTTGGATAAGGTTAAAACTATGTTTTCTACTTCACCTATCCTAGTATTGCCTTCTAAGGATAAGACATTTATTCTTCGTAGTGACGCTTCATCCACCGGGATTGGAGCTGCACTAATGCAAGAGTACTCTGGAACTCTGCATCCTGTGATGTATATTTCTCGGAAATTAAATGCCGCAGAGAAGAATTACTCGGTCCTAGACCGTGAATTATTGGCTATGGTTTGGTCAATCCTTAAACTGCAAAGATTTCTTCTGGGCGCGCATTTCATTGTGGAAACTGACCAGAAAGCTCTTACGGCTATTCAGAGTAAAAATCTGAAGAGCGCGAGATCAACGCGATACGCGATTGCTCTACAGCCATTTCATTTTTCGGTGCGAGCTATCCGTGGGTCAGAAAATGTGATGGCAGATATTTTGTCTAGATGCCCACATGATTCATAACTGTTATACAACTTTGATACAGTTGTTTCTATGTTGAAATGTGTACACATATGTAATATATCATATATTGATTGTAACACTACTTAGCGGTTCATTGATATTTATTCACCGCTGATCTTTCAATGTTTTTCGTCTTTGATGATCATGATGTTAAGATATCTTAGATGAAATTTATGTATAAACTAATGTGGAAATTGTGTCATTGCTAATATTGTAGTATGCGTTGGTGACACCTCTCTGGAAATATTTATACTTAGAGAAGTACTTTCTCTAAGGTCATAAAACTTATGCTTATCATCTGCGCATTGTATTGGTGCGTTGTGAGCCTATTGTATGTTGCTCCTAGATGTATTTCAAAAAAAAAAAAGTACCATTTTTTTTCCCGAGGGGTGTGGTAATCTGTTGCGTGCATATTTTGACGCACATATTACAAAAATCGATATGGCTATTTAATATGGGAAAAATATAGACATTCATTCATTTGTGTATGAAAATGCTGTCTATGGTAAAAGCGAGAGAATCCATGTTTGATTCACACTTTTGATTATAGGAGTAATCGTTCTGGATATTGATCCGGCGCAAGGATATTGCGCTTACGTTTGTACTTATTTTTTAGGGCCAGAAAATATATTAATTTGCTTATTGTGTTTATGGCCTGAATTCATATGTATTACATATTATTAGTACAAGTAGAATCAGTCCTATATTGTATATTTTGGATGGGTAGGAGGGACTAGATTCTTGTTATTCCGGTCTAGCGGAAGTATGAGTTGTCTTGACAAGTCGTGATGAGTTCCGATGTACCGTGATAATGGCGGGTACGCACTTTTCAAAGGGCTGGTAGATTCTTAAGGAAATATGATTCATGAAGTGGTTTTCTTCTAAAGGAGATGGTATCTCTACTATAGTTTATGTTAGAGACTCTCCTAAGGTACGGTACAATGTATAATTCGGACTCCATGTATTGCCAGACCCTATTTTGATGATCTCATGTCGATTCGACCTAGATGGAACATTGTGCTTCGTATCGCTAGGGTCGTGTTTTGTATCGACGAAGATGACAGACTTTCCTGCAGCGGTTATGGCTACGTGAATTAACCTGATCACCGTAGAGCTGTATGGAAACATTTATGAAATCATTTATATACCCATTATAAATTAACTCTGGCTTATATTCTCCTTCCTATGAATGAGTGAACGACAACTCAGGGAGGCAGCCATGTTAGATTTCGGTCATCATATGTTTTGATCACTGCCAAGAGAACAGATTATTTATCCTATTATCGGACAGTGACAGGGAGATCTCAATCTTGCTAGAAACCCCCTTTCGTGGTTTCATAATATATACTACAAACTATGGACGTCAAGTAACTTTAGTTATTTACCGATCTGCCTTCAATGACGCGTTTAGTCAGTCGTTAGGGTGCTTTGAGTGTCTTAATAGGGTAGTTTACCCATTTTGGGTAGATGTATGTACTCGTTTACTTGCATCTTTCTGAGTGACTTTGATACTTACTTTCACATGGTGAAGGGAATATGCAAAGTGTTACATTAACTTTGTCAAGTGAATGTACAAAGTCTGCTATTAACTTTGAAGTGAATGGGCAAATTGTTACATTAACTTCACAATGTGAAGTGAATGTGGACATTGTAATACAGTCATGGGAATTTATTGTGCACCACATTTGAAATATCCTAGCCTGTTTTGTCTGCATGTTTTACTGGGCGTGGTTCTATGAAGGGACATTTTATTTTTCATCAGCATTATCATTTCTTTACTTTAAAGTAATTTCCTTCAACCACACTTTTCTGATTACCTCTAGTTTTGACATGTAATATTTAATTGTTAAAAATTTGAAATTTCAAAAGATTAACAGCTCAAAATTGATATTTGTAACTAAATTAAAGTTGTTTTGACCACTTAAAAAAAAAAAAATTAGATATGCCAGCACATTTGTGCTATATTTTTCTCCCAGTGCCTTGATTTTTCTTTGTTATCGCTAGCTTCTGGTAAGGTCTAATGGCATAGTATTCTAAACTTAAGTTATCATGTCAAATGTTTCTTTTGTTTTGAAACCGGTTCCCTGTTATGAATAAAAGTGTTATGTGTGAGTCAGAAATGTTTTAGATGTGTAGATTTGGACTCTGTAGCCTGGATAGTGTGTCTATGAACATTAATTTACCTACAGACATAGACAGACATTTTGGTTGGTTTAACTTGGTGGTATGTAGAACCCAGCTAATCATTTTGGAGTGTGCAAGCATGTTTTTTTAATGATATGCCTTTGAATGTGGGTGTACAGCAGTTATAGTTCATTTCAAGATGAGAAGAACTAACTTGTTCAGGTCTTTATTGTACCAGTGGCAGTGCCTGATGGTGTCGATAATCTTGTCTCTCCACAGCTTCCTGTCTCCTGTAGTGTTTATCAGTGATGGTGTCAATAATCTTGTCTCTCCACAGATTCCTGTCTCCTGTAGTGTTTATCAGTGATGGTGTCGATAAGCTTGTCTCTCCACAGTTTCCTGTAGTGTTTATCAGTGATGGTGTCGATAATCTTGTCTCTTCACAGCTTCCTGTCTCCTGTAGTGTTTATCAGTGATGGTGTCGATAATCTTGTCTCTCCACAGCTTCCTGTCTCCTGTAGTGTTTATCAGTGATGGTGTCGATAATCTTGTCTCTCCACAGCTTCCTGTCTCCTGTAGTGTTTATCAGTGATGGTGTCGATAATCTTGTCTCTCCACAGCTTCCTGTCTCCTGTAGTGTTTATAAGTGATGGTGTCGATAATCTTGTCTCTCCACAGCTTCCTCCTGTCTCCTGTAGTGTTTATAAGTGATGGTGTCGATAATCTTGTCTCTCCACAGCTTGTCTCTCCACAGCTTCCTGTCTCCTGTAGTGTTTATCAGTGATGGTGTCGATAATCTTGTCTCTCCACAGCTTCCTGTCTCCTGTAGTGTTTATAAGTGATGGTGTCGATAATCTTGTCTCTCCACAGCTTGTCTCTCCACAGCTTCCTGTCTCCTGTAGTGTTTATCAGTGATGGTGTCGATAATCTTGTCTCTCCACAGCTTCCTGTCTCCTGTAGTGTTTATCAGTGATGTAGTCGATAATCTTGTCTCTCCACAGCTTCCTGTCTCCTGTAGTGTTTATCAGTGATGGTGTTGATAATCTTGTCTGTCCACAGCTTCCTGTCTCCTGTAGTGTTTATCAGTGATGGTGTCGATAATCTTGTCTCTCCACAGCTTGTCTCTCCACAGCTTCCTGTCTCCTGTAGTGTTTATCAGTGATGGTGTCGATAATCTTGTCTCTCCACAGCTTCCTGTCTCCTGTAGTGTTTATCAGTGATGGTGTCGATAATCTTGTCTCTCCACAGCTTCCTGTCTCCTGTAGTGTTTATCAGTGATGGTGTCGATAATCTTGTCTCTCCACAGCTTCCTGTCTCCTGTAGTGTTTATCAGTGATGGTGTCGATAATCTTGTCTCTCCACAGCTTGTCTCTCTACAGCTTCCTGTCTCCTGTAGTGTTTATCAGTGATGGTGTCGATAATCTTATCTCTCCACAGCTTCCTGTCTCCTGTAGTGTTTATCAGTGATGGTGTCGATAATCTTGTCTCTTCGATAATCTTGTCTCTCCACAGCTTCCTGTCTCCTATAGTGTTTATCAGTGATGGTATCGATAATGTTGTCTCTCCACAGCTTCCTGTCTCCTGTAGTGTTTATCAGTGATGGTGTCGATAATCTTGTCTCTCCACAGCTTCCTGTCTCCTGTAGTGTTTATCAGTGATGGTGTCGATAATCTTGTCTCTCCACAGCTTCCTGTCTCCTGTAGTGTTTATCAGTGATGGTGTCGATAATCTTGTCTCTCCACAGCTTCCTGTCTCCTGTAGTGTTTATCAGTGATGGTGTCGATAATCTTGTCTCTCCACAGCTTCCTTGTCTCCTGTAGTGTTTATCAGTGATGGTGTCGATAATCTTGTCTCTCCACAGCTTCCTGTCTCCTGTAGTGTTTATCAGTGATGGTGTCGATAATCTTGTCTCTCCACAGCTTCCTGTCTCCTGTAGTGTTTATCAGTGATGGTGTCGATAATCTTGTCTCTCCACAGCTTCCTGTCTCCTGTAGTGTTTATCAGTTTCTGTTGTTGACTTATTGCCATGTCATGATGCCAAACTGTCCAGTACTTTCTCTCTTTGTTGACCTCTATCTCTGTCAGTCCTTGTTGTCCTCTATCTCTGTCAGCCTTTGTTGTCCTCTATCTCTGTCAGTCTTTGTTGTCCTCTATCTCTGTTATCTTTCAGCCCTTGTTGTCCTCTATCTCTGTTATCTTTCAGCCCTTGTTGTCCTCTATCTCTGTTATCTTTCAGCCCTTGTTGTCCTCTACCTGTTATCTTTCAGCCCTTGTTGTCACGATATATTCCAACTGTTTCTCTTCATAATTCACCCAAAGAAAGTGAACTGCTTGTGTGTAATGTGAGTAATAAACTTGTTTTGTTTCTGTCAGGACATCCTCATTACTATTGAACTTGTCCATGGTATTATTCATTTTCTGTGTGGCATCAAGGGCTTTTCCTACCTGTTTACCAATTGTCCAAGACTTGCTTCCATATGTTAAGATTGGCACAATATAACACTCAAGAACTCTCTTTGTGCAATAATTGTGTCATTTATTTACTTGGTCATTAGGTAGGGCATACAAGGATAGTCACCTGCAGCAGACGTGGTTTACAGAAAAACTCGGTATGCCCTGGACGTCTGGTGACTTGTGTACTTGACCTGTGTAATATTTCTTCAGGTTTGAAATGCAGCTTTAAAAAAAAATATGAACATAGTGAGCTCAGGTGTCACCTTCATGCAGCCATAGTGATTTATGTAACAGTTGCTCTCACACAGTGCGGATGTTGCTCATCTATAGTGTACATGTTCCTGTCATGTAGAATTTTTGTGTATGCAGAATACGGGGACTGTATAATATTTGAATTACCACTTGAATAAATTACTGACAATGCTGTAACCTTGAACTGGACATCTCTTGTCTTTTCTGTTATCTGTGCCTCCATGTAGGTCTTGGGGGAGGGGGAGTGTCTGTGAGAAGACAGAAAGAATAGGTCTATTGTGCTCTCAAGCATGTCATAGGAGACAAAGTAATGAGGCATGGAGCTGGTAACCTGATGATGATGAGGAATAAATTGCTACATAAACCATTTCTGCAAGAGCACATACCACTCTGACCAGTTGTAGTGGTGGTTGGTGCAAGGGGAGACCACTTGTAGTGGTGGTTCCATTGATCACGAAGAGTGAGAAAAGAAGAAGAATAACTGGCTGCCTCATGTAAGTACTAGAGGTCTCTGAGGAGACAAGGAATAGGACAAATACTCTCTATCTCAGACGTAAGAGGTGACTAATACTCTATCTCAGACGTAAGAGGTGACTAATACTCTATCTCAGACGTAAGAGGTGACTAATACTCTATCTCAGACGTAAGAGGTGACTAATACTCTATCTCAGACGTAAGAGGTGACTAATACTCTATCTCAGACGTAAGAGGTGACTAATACTCTATCTCAGATGTAAGAGGTGACTAATACTCTATCTCAGATGTAAGAGGTGACTAATACTCTATCTCAGACGTAAGAGGTGACTAATACTCTATCTCAGACGTAAGAGGTGACTAATACTCTATCTCAGATGTAAGAGGTGACTAATACTCTATCTCAGACGTAAGAGGTGACTAATGTGAGGTGCTGGCAACCACATTATGGTGAATGAATTGTTACATAAACCATCACAGTAAGACCAGATGTGTTGGTGCAGTAAGATGACCAGATGTGTTGGTGCAGTAAGATGACCAGATGTGTTGGTGCAGTAAGATGACCAGATGTGTTGGTGCAGTAAGATGATCAGATGTGTTGGTGCAGTAAGATGACCAGATGTGTTGGTGCAGTAAGATGACCAGATGTGTTGGTGCATTAAGATGACCAGATGTGTTGGTGCATTAAGATGACCAGATGTGTTGGTGCAGTAAGATGATCAGATGTGTTGGTGCAGTAAGATGATCAGATGTGTTGGTGCAGTAAGAGGATCAGATGTGTTGGTGCAGTAAGAGGACCAGATGTGTTGGTGCAGTAAGAGGACCAGATGTGTTGGTGCAGTAAGAGGACCAGATGTGTTGGTGCCGTAAGAGGACCAGATGTGTTGGTGCCGTAAGAGGACCAGATGTGTTGGTGCAGTAAGATGACCAGATGTGTTGGTGTAGTAAGAGGATCAGATGTGTTGGTGCAGTAAGAGGACCAGATGTGTTGGTGCAGTAAGAGGACCAGATGTGTTGGTGCAGTAAGAGGACCAGATGTGTTGGTGCAGTAAGAGGACCAGATGTGTTGGTGCAGTAAGATGACCAGATGTGTTGGTGCAGTAAGATGATCAGATGTGTTGGTGCAGTAAGAGGATCAGATGTGTTGGTGCAGTAAGAGGACCAGATGTGTTGGTGCAGTAAGAGGACCAGATGTGTTGGTGCAGTAAGAGGACCAGATGTGTTGGTGCCGTAAGAGGACCAGATGTGTTGGTGCAGTAAGAGGATCAGATGTGTTGGTGCAGTAAGAGGACCAGATGTGTTGGTGCAGTAAGAGGACCAGATGTGTTGGTGCAGTAAGAGGACCAGATGTGTTGGTGCAGTAAGAGGACCAGATGTGTTGGTGCAGTAAGATGACCAGATGTGTTGGTGCAGTAAGATGATCAGATGTGTTGGTGCAGTAAGAGGATCAGATGTGTTGGTGCAGTAAGAGGACCAGATGTGTTGGTGCAGTAAGAGGACCAGATGTGTTGGTGCCGTAAGAGGACCAGATGTGTTGGTGCAGTAAGATGACCAGATGTGTTGGTGCAGTAAGAGGATCAGATGTGTTGGTGCAGTAAGAGGACCAGATGTGTTGGTGCAGTAAGAGGACCAGATGTGTTGGTGCAGTAAGAGGACCAGATGTGTTGGTGCAGTAAGAGGACCAGATGTGTTGGTGCAGTAAGATGACCAGATGTGTTGGTGCAGTAAGATGATCAGATGTGTTGGTGCAGTAAGAGGATCAGATGTGTTGGTGCAGTAAGAGGACCAGATGTGTTGGTGCAGTAAGAGGACCAGATGTGTTGGTGCAGTAAGAGGACCAGATGTGTTGGTGCCGTAAGAGGACCAGATGTGTTGGTGCCGTAAGAGGACCAGATGTGTTGGTGCAGTAAGATGACCAGATGTGTTGGTGCAGTAAGATGACCAGATGTGTTGGTGCAGTAAGATGATCAGATGTGTTGGTGCAGTAAGATGACCAGATGTGTTGGTGCAGTAAGATGACCAGATGTGTTGGTGCAGTAAGATGACCAGATGTGTTGGTGCAGTAAGATGACCAGATGTGTTGGTGCAGTAAGATGACCAGATGTGTTGGTGCAGTAAGATGACCAGATGTGTTGGTGCAGTAAGATGACCAGATGTGTTGGTGCAGTAAGATGACCAGATGTGTTGGTGCAGTAAGATGACCAGATGTGTTGGTGCAGTAAGATGACCAGATGTGTTGGTGCAGTAAGATGACCAGATGTGTTGGTGTAGTAAGATGACCAGATGTGTTGCTGCAGTAAGATGACCAGATGTGTTGGTGCAGTAAGATGACCAGATGTGTTGGTGCAGTAAGATGATCAGATGTGTTGGTGCAGTAAGATGACCAGATGTGTTGGTGCAGTAAGATGACCAGATGTGTTGGTGCAGTAAGATGACCAGATGTGTTGGTGCAGTAAGATGACCAGATGTGTTGGTGCAGTAAGATGATCAGATGTGTTGGTGCAGTA
Organism: Oreohelix idahoensis; assembly: GCA_024509875.1. Classification (NCBI taxonomy): domain Eukaryota; kingdom Metazoa; phylum Mollusca; class Gastropoda; order Stylommatophora; family Oreohelicidae; genus Oreohelix; species Oreohelix idahoensis. The sequence continues at coordinate 10,076 of JAMPIV010004767.1, forward strand.
AGATGATCAGATGTGTTGGTGCAGTAAGATGACCAGATGTGTTGGTGCAGTAAGATGATCAGATGTGTTGGTGCAGTAAGATGATCAGATGTGTTGGTGCAGTCAGATGAGCAGATGTGTTGGTGCAGACAGATGAGCAGATGTGTTGGTGCCGTAAGAGGACCAGATGTGTTGGTGCCGTAAGAGGACCAGATGTGTTGGTGCCGTAAGAGGACCAGATGTGTTGGTGCCGTAAGAGGACCAGATGTGTTGGTGCCGTAAGAGGACCAGATGTGTTGGTGCCGTAAGAGGACCAGATGTGTTGGTGCCGTAAGAGGACCAGATGTGTTGGTGCCGTAAGAGGACCAGATGTGTTGGTGCCGTAAGAGGACCAGATGTGTTGGTGCCGTAAGATGACCAGAAGTGTTGGTGCTGTAAGATGACCAGATGTGTTGGTGCAGTAAGATGACCAGATGTGTTGGTGCAGTAAGAGGATCAGATGTGTTGGTGCAGTAAGAGGACCAGATGTGTTGGTGCAGTAAGATGACCAGATGTGTTGGTGCAGTAAGAGGACCAGATGTGTTGGTGCAGTAAGAGGACCAGATGTGTTGGTGCAGTAAGAGGATCAGATGTGTTGGTGCAGTAAGAGGACCAGATGTGTTGGTGCAGTAAGATGACCAGATGTGTTGGTACAGTAAGATGACCAGATGTGTTGGTGCCGTAAGATGACCAGATGTGTTGGTGCCGTAAGAGGACCAGATGTGTTGGTGCCGTAAGAGGACCAGATGTGTTGGTGCCGTAAGATGACCAGATGTGTTGGTGCAGTAAGATGACCAGATGTGTTGGTGCAGTAAGATGACCAGATGTGTTGGTGCAGTAAGATGACCAGATGTGTTGGTGCAGTAAGATGACCAGATGTGTTGGTGCAGTAAGATGACCAGATGTGTTGGTGCAGTAAGATGACCAGATGTGTTGGTGCAGTAAGATGACCAGATGTGTTGGTGCAGTAAGATGACCAGATGTGTTGGTGCCGTAAGATGACCAGATGTGTTGGTGCCGTAAGATGACCAGATGTGTTGGTGCAGTAAGATGACCAGATGTGTTGGTGCAGTAAGATGACCAGATGTGTTGGTGCAGTAAGATGACCAGATGTGTTGGTGCAGTAAGATGACCAGATGTGTTGGTGCAGTAAGATGACCAGATGTGTTGGTGCAGTAAGATGACCAGATGTGTTGGTGCAGTAAGATGACCAGATGTGTTGGTGCAGTAAGATGACAGATGTGTTGGTGCAGTAAGATGACCAGATGTGTTGGTGCAGTAAGATGACCAGATGTGTTGGTGATGTAAGATGACCAGATGTGTTGGTGCTGTAAGATGACCAGATGTGTTGGTGCAGTAAGATGACCAGATGTGTTGGTGCAGTAAGATGACCAGATGTGTTGGTGCAGTAAGATGACCAGATGTGTTGGTGCAGTAAGATGACCAGATGTGTTGGTGCAGTAAGATGACCAGATGTGTTGCTGCAGTAAGATGACCAGATGTGTTGGTGCAGTAAGATGACCAGATGTGTTGCTGCAGTAAAATGACCAGATGTGTTGCTGCAGTAAAATGACCAGATGTGTTGCTGCAGTAAGATGACCAGATGTGTTGCTGCAGTAAGATGACCAGATGTGTTGGTGCAGTAAGATGACCAGATGTGTTGGTGCAGTAAGATGACCAGATGTGTTGGTGCAGTAAGATGATCAGATGTGTTGGTGCAGAAAGATGATCAGATGTGTTGGTGCAGTAAGATGATCAGATGTGTTGGTGCAGTAAGATGACCAGATGTGTTGGTGCAGTAAGATGACCAGATGTGTTGGTGCAGTAAGATGACCAGATGTGTTGGTGCAGTAAGATGACCAGATGTGTTGGTGCAGTAAGATGATCAGATGTGTTGGTGCAGTAAGATGACCAGATGTGTTGGTGCAGTAAGATGACCAGATGTGTTGGTGCTGTAAGATGACCAGATGTGTTGGTGCAGTAAGATGACCAGATGTGTTGGTGCAGTAAGATGACCAGATGTGTTGGTGCAGTAAGATGACCAGATGTGTTGGTGCAGTAAGATGACCAGATGTGTTGGTGCAGTAAGATGACCAGATGTGTTGGTGCAGTAAGATGACCAGATGTGTTGGTGCAGTAAGATGACCAGATGTGTTGGTGCAGTAAGATGACCAGATGTGTTGGTGCAGTAAGATGACCAGATGTGTTGGTGCAGTAAGATGACCAGATGTGTTGGTGCAGTAAGATGATCAGATGTGTTGGTGCAGTAAGATGATCAGATGTGTTGGTGCAGTAAGATGATCAGATGTGTTGGTGCAGTAAGATGAGCAGATGTGTTGGTACAGAAAGATGACCAGATGTGTTGGTGCAGTAAGAGGACCAGATGTGTTGGTGCAGTAAGAGGACCAGATGTGTTGGTGCCGTAAGAGGACCAGATGTGTTGGTGCCGTAAGAGGACCAGATGTGTTGGTGCAGTAAGATGACCAGATGTGTTGGTGCAGTAAGATGACCAGATGTGTTGGTGCCGTAAGATGACCAGATGTGTTGGTGCCGTAAGATGACCAGATGTGTTGGTGCCGTAAGATGACCAGATGTGTTGGTGCCGTAAGATGACCAGATGTGTTGGTGCCGTAAGATGACCAGATGTGTTGGTGCAGTAAGATGACCAGATGTGTTGGTGCAGTAAGATGACCAGATGTGTTGGTGCAGTAAGATGACCAGATGTGTTGGTGCAGTAAGATGACCAGATGTGTTGGTGCAGTAAGATGACCTGATGTGTTGGTGCAGTAAGATGACCTGATGTGTTGGTGCAGTAAGATGACCAGATGTGTTGGTGCTGTAAGATGACCAGATGTGTTGGTGCTGTAAGATGACCAGATGTGTTGGTGCAGTAAGATGACCAGATGTGTTGGTGCAGTAAGATGACCTGATGTGTTGGTGCAGTAAGATGACCAGATGTGTTGGTGCAGTAAGATGACCAGATGTGTTGGTGCAGTAAGATGACCAGATGTGTTGCTGCAGTAAGATGACCAGCTGTGTTGCTGCAGTAAGATGACCAGATGTGTTGCTGCAGTAAGATGACCAGATGTGTTGCTGCAGTAAGATGACCAGATGTGTTGGTGCAGTAAGATGACCAGATGTGTTGGTGCAGTAAGATGACCAGATGTGTTGGTGCAGTAAGAGGACCAGATGTGTTGGTGCAGTAAGAGGACCAGATACAGTAGTTGTGTCATAAGAAGCAAGAACAAATATTTTCCTTCTTCTCTCTCTGCTGAGGTTTTTCTTCTGCTACTCTTGGCTTGTGTTTAGATTGTATCAAAAACATTTTATTATGTTTGTAGGAGATGTCGAGAAAGAAAAACAAACAGAACTGTACACATACAAGTAAGCGTTTGTTTGTGACAGCCTTTGATCTTTCTCTCCTGGGAGATACACTAACTGCATGGCTATGTGTTTACAATTACATAGATGCTTGCGTATGTGAGCGTAGATTACATCACGTTCTCTCTCAACTTTTGTCACGGTCATTAAGTTTCAGGTCCCTAAGGAGCATAAGCCTTGTACTAAGTCTTCCTGTCCCGTGCCGTCTGCTCAAGATCTTTCCACGCTTTCCTCATTTCTCTCTCTGGTTCTGTTCTTCATGTCTTTTTCAGACCCATTGTACCTCTATTACTTGTATCATTGTACCTCTATTACTTGTATCATTGTACCTCTATTACTTGTATTGTTGTACCTCTATTACTTGTATTGTTGTACCTCTATTACTTGTATCATTATGCTGTCAACAGGTTTCCTCTCAGCATTCAAGGTATGTGTCATGGATCTCTCAATATTGTGTCTTGGTTTGGTTCTATACTCTTGACAGGCTAATTTCTTCTCTTGTTCCGATCAGTTAATTTCTTGTTTATCTCTTGCTTCCTTCCCAATGTGAGTGCTGATTTCCTCTTTCCCTGTCTGCCTAAAAAAATGTATTGGTCATACATAGAGACATACACATACAAGGCAAGTTACAAGTTATGCACAAAATTGTGTCTTTATTTCTATTAAACACAACATTCAATACAAGCAGCATGCTAGGTTTAGAACAAAGTAATACAAGCAGCATGCTAGGTCTAGAACAAAGTAATACAATCAGCAAATTTAAAGTGTTATAAAGTATAATAACTTTAGGTGGTCACGAAATGTTTATACTGAATAACAAATAAAACTTTTACAGCTGGGAAACTGTATTTTAAAGATAATGTGAAGAATTCACAAAAATGTGAAATAAACAAACAAAAAAGCAAACAATTAATACAATCTCAATGATATAAACTGACAAGAAATAATCTGACACTGAAGACTGAATGTATGATGAAGTATGATCAAGTCAGATGCCATGTCTCCAGGTGTGCACCAATCATGTTCCTCCATAGATTTGAACTTTTGCTCTCTGTCAGTTCTGTTGCTGATCTCTTCCTACACGACAGTGTCAAGCTGTGTCTTTTTGCTATGTCTTCCTGTTTCCCTCCTATTCATGTTTTTGACTGTGTCTGTACTTATTACATCCATAAAGGTTGATTGCCTTGTCCTCATATTTCAGTGTTATTAAACTCTTCTCCTTCATACTTCATTAGTTATCTTAGCTGTCCAAGAGATTATTAACATTCTTCAAATGAAATATGGGAGCAGCATACGTAGACACTGACAAACAAATCTATTCAGCAACTGCTTATGTTTAACAGGCCAAGGTAATAATGTCCCTTCACCACCTCTGGTCCCTGATGCCTCATTGCTGGACAGCCTAGTATCTTCTCCATCTGTTATATACCTCACTTAGCATCACTGTTGGTGTCAACACATTATCCAAACTTTTCTGTTCTGAAAATCTAGCCACATGTTAGTGGACTGTCTTTGCTTGATCTTTGTCAAAATTTCCAACATATACGCTCCCTACAAAATTCACGTACAGTATATTCACACAGACTTTATCAACATGTTTACTATTACGGACATTTTGTGAATTAAAAAAGAAAGAAACAATTTTATAAAACATTTAGATAGAGGGGAGAAAGAAAAACGTTGGAGGAGAAGTTGACCTTGATTATCTGCGTTATGTTTGTCATTGCTAATATACCCAACCTCAGCCAGCCATTGTTGCTAAACACATTCATTCATCAGCCTTCAGCTCTCCCCCCCCCCCACAAATGTACACCAAGTCATCATGTCCCGTGCCATCAGATCAAGGTCTTTCTGTCTTCTTCAGTTCTCTTCTCAGATATAAACAACCGCTCAGGTAGGTATGTTAACATCTTCTCAGATATAAACAACCGCTCAGGTAGGTATGTTAACATCTCAGATATAAACAACCGCTCAGGTAGGTATGTTAACAAAGACAACACGCTCAGACGTGTGGTGATGAAGAAAGTAATGAGTGAAGCTGGAGATTCCTGACAGTTCTTGCCATCTGGAGAAAGACACGGTAAGTCAATCTCAACATTTTAGCAGCTCATTCAGAGTTCTGGAAAAAAGCTCTGATGTTCTATTACATGTAGCCTTGAGTTCTACCAAACTGTTGATTACCTCCACCTCAGATCTGGGATCAGACCCACACAATCAAAACGGCCGTTCGGTCGCTCAATCAGCATCTGACTTAGGCCCTGAGAGCAGTGACGTTTATAGCAGAAAACGCAGCCCAAGATGGCAGTCACAACTAGAGCAGTGTGGGAAGAATTAAAGAATGTCTAGAACGAACATGAGATAGTAAAAGTGACAGATTTCTAAAACTGAGACTAGGGTTTTAATTTTTAGTCTAGCCTCCTAAAAAAAAAAAGAACACACACACACACAAACAAGCAAAGTTAATGTATCCATCTTATATATAGGGTATCCATAAATTATTCGCCCCATTATACGCCTTAACAAATTCATTTTTACAGGAGCTATCTTAAAATGGTTCACGGTAATTAATAATTTTTATTAGGAAATAAAACACCAGACTGAGGAGACATTAGCTTCCATCAGTGGCTCGTGGAAGTTCACTGAACTCTGGGTAATGAAGTAGTGACTGAACTGTGGTAGTCTACTTCATTAAAACAGAAATTTATTGAGTTGTGATATTAATTACCGAAAACCGGTTTAAGATAGGACCTAAAATAACCAATTTAATAAGGCTTATAATGGACTAAATGGAGTGTGTAATTTATGGACAACCTGTATATATCCCTATCCTCATTAATTCTCTATTTGTGTCTGGTGCATGCATTGACATCAGATGACTTCACAGGTCACTCCTGTCACAAACGCAGACGACAAAGAGAGAGCCCATCTTAGGTGAAACATGGAAGACAAAAAACGACAACCAGAAAGAAACAGACTTTCATTAAAGGGTTGCTTGTGTAGACCAGTAAGACGGAAGTGGTATGACAAGATCTCTAATTTATGTGGAACTGATGACAAGAACCAGACAAACACCAGTGGAACATGAGGGTAGGAGAAAGTGCTGGCATTGGATATGACACACATTAAGAAAACCAGTTTAAAGCATTACAAGGCAGTCCCAGGGTAACAGAAATAGAGAATGACAAAACACACACAGAGAAGGGAACTGGCGACAGACAGGAACGGGATAAAGGAGACACAGAAAAACTGAGTGGTTGGTACAGGACAGAAAGCATGGCACATTATTGTGCAGGACTTGTGCACTTAGGACTTGTGCACTTAGGGGAGTAGAAAGGTAGCAGGACTTGTGCACTTAGGGGAGTGGAAAGGTAGCAGGACTTGTGCACTTGGGGGAGGGGAAAGGTATTGAAATGAGAGCCAGTGCGGAACAAAATGAATTTAGCTTGAAAACAAAAACACATTAATACTGAGTGAGTACAGCTAACAAAAAATTGGTTTGTTGTCCCATTATCTTCCCACTATATCTGCTGTTTTTTGTTATTTTCTGAAACCTCGGGAGATGAAGCGTTTCTGAGATCTAAGATTCCACTTTGTGATATCGTGGTAAAATATTTTTACTTGCACGAGTCTACCTGTGAAATAGACACGGCACAAACGCCGCTCAATGTCTTCATACCTTATCTCGATAGCCTGCAAGTCTCAAGTTTCCAATCCACAACAAATATTTCATTTTTTTTTTCATAAACAAAAAAGCTCCCTCCACCCGACATAACAGAACAAAGAGGAAAAACCTAGATACACCAAGGGACAACTTTCAGCTTTTACCCCTCACTCACATCGACAACACTTTTTGGATAAACACAAACTCTAGAACTGTTTATCTCTTTGTCTATCTAAGCTAGAATATTCCCTTTTTTATTAAAGACAATTACAATTTCTTGTTCTCTGATCTCAGCGACATCATCAGTGGAGGCCTGACGTCTCCTACTGTCTCAAAGCAAACTTTTTCTTGTACTTGAGGTCGATGAAGGAAGTCTGAGCTTTCTTCTCCAGCTGTGCCAGTTCAGAGACTGTCGGTGCCAGAAACTCAATATGACCTTGGTAGATGCTTCCTGCCAGTGGGAGAAAAACAGTAAATACATGAAATTCAGGTCAAATTACCAACAGATCAGTGTCGTGGAATATTCTAATCCACATATATAAATTAAAAGGTAAATGTAAAGCCTAACAAATAAATTTAATAAAGAAAAGAGCAATGGTAAAATAACAGTGTTGTCACAAAGAATGTACTCGAAATCCCCCTTTGTTTTATGCTTCGTCTGCAAATTGGAACGTTTCCACGTTAAATATAAGCCACTGCATAAATACAAGCGTTTCCACAACACATTAAAACGGGTATTGCATTTCTAAGAAAAACATTGAGAGGCACACTGCGTAATGACCTAAATTAATCCTAACATTAATTATACTACGTTACCAAAACGAACGAACAGATGGACTCAAATAGAAAGAGAGAGGGGCGAATAAAATCAGGAACGCATGCAAAATTAAACACGCGTCTCGCTATTAATGCCACCCCAACAAGCGTAACGCGATACACAATTACTACTATCACGCGTGTAAGGCCACATGCACTAACTTTTTTTTTCAGACGGACAGTGATAAAAACACTAACCTTACCAGAGTTAGGTTTTTAAATCCGGAAAAACGCTTATTAGAAAAGATAACATTAGATGGGTTTACGTTTGAAAACATTACAGTACCCAGACAGCACATCTTCGAAACAGGAGGTAGAAGAAATTGCATATTTTGAACGCAGCCACTTAGCTCTTTTAAATTTGTATATTTGGGTTCCTTAGGGCTTGCTGACAAAGAATATGTAAAACGTTACGCAAATAGTCTAGGAATTAACAAGTTATAGCCAAAATAAAATGATGGTGCTGTCAGACAACACCCAAAATCAGAATCGCTCAGTGGTAGATTTTTTAAACCACCATTGTACGGGAAATGGGCCACAGGTTACATTTGAACTGATTGGCTGGAATGATATGTAAGGCTACACACGATTAGTCGGACTATAAATGCTATCCTTGGTTGTTAGGGGAGACGTAGGAAGGTAAAATTTTTTCAAACACTTGTCGAAACGTGGCTCCATTGGCCAGACTCGCTGATATAATCACTTAGGAGCGTTAGTTCGAGACCACTAGTTCAAATAAGCTTGATAAAGCAACAGTGCGTTGAAGCCAGCTCATATTTTTGCTAAATAAAAGCCTGGAACATAAGCAGATGGGAATTTGTGCCAGTATTTGTGCCAGAATTCATTGCTAGTCAACGTATCTGTGTTTATTTCCATAAATTGTGGTAAGCTTGAAACATTCAGTATCTTTTAATGAAAATTGAATGTAAATTGTTAATTTATGCCTGTATATATGTGTAGTTCAGTAGCAAACATGATGTAAAGCCTATAATGCTCCAGCCTGAACAGAAGGTGTCGGAGGAAAGTAAAACGGCATGGAATGGCCAAACAGTACACTGACACCTAGATGATTGACTAGAAAGAAATAATGCTGGAAGTGCAGAGGCGTAGTAACCATTAAGGAGGTTAATACTGGTATAAAGTATTTCAGATGAAGCTGACAGTTGGCCTAACGCTCTGAACTCAATGTTTGTGATGTATTGTGATCAGTGTAGAAAGAGAGTATAGATTGGTTATGACGTAGAAGGTACATCCTTCTTGTTTTCAGGGACTGTGGTCTTAACGTTATTGAGCAGCACCTGGTCAGAGCTTTGCTGAATCCAGAGTCGGACAGCATACTCCTTGGTCCATTTAGCTATCAGTGAGGTGTCTCCAGAGCCCAGGGGAGAAATCGAGCAGAGGAGTCTTTTCCTGCCGCCATCACGCAAGATAAGCTGATGTGGCCAGCTGAGCTCAACATTATGTACCCCCATCTTAAAATGACATTGTAAAAATAACATTAAGAGGGGAATTAAATTGTTTTAATATCAGGAACTGAGAACATCTCCAATACTAGTTCCAATAAAGACAAACTATTGAAGTCATGATGACAAATACCAACAGAGCTTGAACAAAACAAAACCAGTATTACCTCATATTACTACTACACAACTGACACACATAGGATACTTTTAATAATATATGTCACTACAATATTCATATTGATAAATTCTGCTCTCCACATGTAAGCCTACCTTGCCGTGGTTGGAGAGCTTGAGCGCCCCAATGATCCCGGGAGCTAT
>JAMPIV010004768.1:0-116574 GCA_024509875.1 Oreohelix idahoensis
CTGTTTTGTCTTAAGACACCGATGCAAAGTAATGTAGGACTCGGGGGGCTTTGTTGCAAAAGATCATCTTCACCTGATGGGGAACTGAAACCAGTCGCTTATGCAAGCCGCAAATTGAATAAGGCGGAACAAGGATACTCCACAAGCGAAAAAGAATGTTTAGCATTAATCTGGGCAATAAAGAAGTTTCAAATCTATCTGTATGGTAGGACATTTGTGGTGGAGACGGACCATCAGCCTCTCGTGTTCTTGTCTCAGGCTAAGCATGAAAACGCAAGATTGCTGAGGTGGTCTTTATTGCTTCAACCTTATCAGTTTAGTATCCAATATATCCCAGGCAAATTGAATGTCGGTGCAGATTTCCTCAGTCGGCACCCCTGTGATCAAAATTAGAGTAGTGGCAGACGTGAGGAGTAATTTTACCTATGTGTATCGCTGGTTTTGGAACTTGCCATAGGCATGTTTTCAAGTGGGGAGATGTGTAGTGAAATTGACAGAGATACAACGGTAAAATCCCTCCAAAGATAACATTTAAGGATAAAAAACATAATGCGTAGGCTGCTGATGTACATGATCGCCTAGACCGCGGGTCATCATCCTCCATAATAATTGACTTGCTAGACAGGAGGGGAACGGCGGATCAAAAAAAAAAAAAAAAATATGACTGGAAAGGCTAAGGAGACGCAATTGGGGGGGAAACGGAGAAAAGTCACGTTTCCCAAGTTGACATAAAAAGTAAGCAACTCGACAGAAGGGACCTAGATATAATACGCCACAGTCATTTATTGGACGCTTTTGCGATACCAAGCTTTTGATTTGAATGGAGCGGTAAAACGCAGATGTTAGGAATATTACAAAAATTAAAAAGTAATTTTTTCTTAATATTAATGTTAGGAATATAAAAATTAGCTGGCCGGATGGCCTATTCTGAGCAGTGAACTAAGATGGTCTTAATTTTACAAACGGATAGATAATATTGAAGATAATGACAAAAGACAGTGTAGTTCACATCATCGACAGACTGTGTTGAATAAAAAAGTGTCGCAATTTGCACACAAAAACACGACCTTGGACGCAGGTGTTCAAATTTACTTAGTATGGAGGAAGGGGGATATTGTGGTGGCTGTGTCTAAAAATAACTTTTAACGACAAAATTTTGGAGGGGAGAGAAAGGTTGGTTCAAAAATCAAGCACATTTTTTTTTAGAAACACAAGTAGAGACGGACAGACTAACAGATAAACATCCATACTTGACTGAAGCATGACTGAAATGACTTTATGGTAGGAAATTTGAAATTTAAAATAAACCGAGGCAGTGATTGGCCACAGACAATCATATCATTAGCGCTCAGACGCGAAAGTGGGGCCATTCTTCAATAGTTGTTCAGTGATAGACACAGATTTTAAAGTGTGGTGATTCCATATGAAAGCAAGTGAAATAAATTTAGGGACGCCATACTATAGCCAGCAGCTCAGCTGAGTTTTGCTAGCAATTCTGTGTTATTTATTCATAATCTGGTAAGATTGAAATTATTTCCTTATATATTTTGAATATTGTTTCATGTTTGAGTGATTGGATACTGCCATATCGAAATCTAGCCTTACAAACAAGTAGGGATTTGCTCTAGACCCCCCGCCCTAGTCAGGGTCTAGGGACCAACAATGTACATAAACTCCAGCAAGGATTATGCAAGACAGATCAAGTGTTGAGAATAATGATACATATTACCTATCCTCTTTTAGGGCCGAAAACTAATAAACATTTTTCAGGATCTATGGTCTGGGAGGATCTATCTGATGTAAAACCACCATGGTAAATGTGCTGTTTGGTCAGAGAGATCTGACCTGTCTGTATGATGTGGTTGTTGTGTCACTGTTGTGTCCAGACGTGGGTAGAGAATAGATTTTGACACATGGCCCATACTTTGATTGCAGAGCTGCGAGTTTCTGTCGTCAACAAAGCAGGGTCTATTCAGTTGGTGACTTTACTCGAGTGTATCTGTGCAGTATTTGTGACAGAGACCACCATTATTGCCCGCCAGCACGGAGAGGTGGGACCACCTGATTTCAGCACCAGAGCGACAACTACCAGATGAGTGAGCCTCTGGTCTGCTGGACTTTCACCAACGCCCTTTAGTTACTAAGAACCCCATAAAGATTCCCACCATTTTCTGGACACTGTGTAGTCAATATAGACAGGTGTGATGAGGCCACCCCAACAGCACAAACAGTACTATCCTCCCAAGTAGATGAATACTATAACATTTTAATAAAACTAACTAGTATAGTACATATATATGTACACTATTGTATTTATGATATAATATTCTATGCATTTCTTTTCATAATCTCTAAATCCTTTTAAGTTCTGGTCAACCTAAAAAATTGACACAGAACAAAATAAATGTAATATACTTATATCAAAAAAATTTTACACACGTGAGTTAGTTCAGTGTATTTTAACATTTATTAATATTATTAGTCTTGTTAATATCTGTGGGTATATTTATAATCCATTACACCACACTACATATCATAACCCTAGACACTTTACGTAGCCACATTCATTAAAAAAAAATTAAGTGTGAGGTCGTAGTGGTAGCAAGAAAGGCCTTCTGACAATTCACCACTACATTTTATCTCAGGAGCCTTCACAGCTGGCCTCATACAATTTACATTTAGTAATAATACCATCAAACACCACTACAAACTTAAATTATAAACCGCAAACTTAGAGCTTGTCTTATCGTTTAAAACTCCCGTGAAATAAATTCTAGTCATTAAAAAAAATCAGTCATCATGAATTAGAAATAAATACATATCTCGTCAACACTCATGATGAATCAGTACATTTACTTAGTTAGTTAAAATGTTCTCTGACTGGTTACTAACAATTTAATTAAATTTATTTATAGCTGAATGAGTTTTAGCTAGAAATTATAATTTACTCTGCTATCCACTGTAACACAGTAACTTAGAGAATTATAATGACGATTGAACTAGTAAATCGCTGCGCACAATCTAGTGAAGATATAATTCGAACTAATAATTCTATCACTCGACAATACTAGTCAATATATATTTACCTCGCACAGACTACTTAAGACTATTCTCCAACGAAAACTGAGATTTTACTTAATAAAGTAATCTAGAAACGCAGCTAGATATGTCAAGAGAAACTGCGGAGTCTGAATGAATGAAGTCAGATTTCTGTGGTATATATATCTGAAACTGACAAAGAATCAAAGGGAAAGTTGTAACTAGCAGACTCTTGCCAGATGTTGGCACCTTTGGAAAATCTACATAAATTCTATCTCATTCTGCGAATCAAACAATTTTTATCGCACCAATGCCGAAGCCAGGTCTATATTAAGATCTAGATGAAATAGAATCTACATATATTTTCGCCTCACTCTCGCCATCTGCAGAAGTGGTCGTAAAGGAATTATAGCGAGAGTCTTTGATATGGCGGTTCGCATCTTGTAAATTAACTTACAACGAACGAATCCAGGCAAAGGTAATAGACAAATTGTCTCCCCTTTCCGTCACTGACTGATCTCATTACGGCGATTTTTATGATCGCTGCCGAGATAATTACAGGTAAGCGGGACCAGGTCTGCTCACTAACCTGCATTAAAGAGAATGCAATAAATGCTAACAGCCATAAACTGCTTGCTAAATTATAAGAAAGACAGAGGTTTGAATATGGGAGGGTTAAATTCCTACAGGCATAGGTGACCGAGAAGGTAGAAGAAAAAATGAAGATAAAGAAAAAGATATATGAAATCACTTAATCATAATCTACCACAGACGTCCCCGCTTAAGATAAATGTCCACTTTATGGATAGAGATTTCCATATCAAAGGCGTTTTATCATTCCAATTCCTGCTCATGAAATCTGCACCAACGTTTTCTTTCTCTCCTGGAATGTCTTCCGCGTGCGCTTGAAAGAGTGTCACCGCTTTTGACATCGTTGAAAGATTTCGTGTGTGTGCAGTGGAAATTCCCTGACTTAATCAAACATTTAACATAATCAAACCTGTGACATTACTTGTATAACAACCACAGTCATCTTCGTCAATTTTGGCGATCGCCAGGAGATGTTTGGAGGTTGGCACTGGTCTTTCCAAGATTTACATGGTAGACCTTCTCCTTTCCTTTAATAGAGATCTGGTAGTTAGCCTTTGAAATCTTTTTAAGGACGGTAAACGGCCCTTGCCATCCGATACGTAGTTTGTTGTTCCCGGTGGGGAGTAGCAACAAAACTTTCTCTCCTGCTTGTAATTCTCTTTCTTTCGCAACTTTCCTGTATCGGTTTGCGTGCTTTGCGCGTGCTCGCTTAAAGTTTGTCGTTGCTAGGTCCCCTCCTAGTTTTAACCTTTCCTTTAAATCCGACACATATTTACTGGCTGAGACAACTGTCTCATCAGCCTTCTGGTCTGTCAGCGACTGAAGTAAGGCTTCAAGCGGCCCCTTAATAGATCTTCCGAATAAAAGAGTCGCTGGGGAAAATCCTGTGGAAGTATGTGGGGATTCCCTGTACCCAAATAAAGCTGCAGGAATACAAAGATCCCAATCTTCAAGTTTCACTTGTCCCAGTTTACTTAACATCATGCTGAGGTTTCCACTGACACGTTCTACGAACCCACTTCTGGCCGGATTATAAGGCTTTATGTAGATGTGCTGGTTCCTCAGGATCTTAACGATCTCATCCATTAACAGGTTTCGGTATGGAGATCCGTTATCCGTCAACACTTGTTGAGGGAATCCCAACCGAGTAAAAATCTGAACGAGGGCTTCTGCGACATGCTTGGCATCCGCGCATGTAAGCGGTATAGATTCTGCCCATAAAGTGCATTTTTCGACTAAGGCCAGGACGAACCTATTCTTTCTTTAAGTGCTTTCTAAGGGTCCTAAAAGGTCGATCACTACCCGTTCAAATGGTGTCCCCATTACTGGCATTTGACCCATGGAAACTGGTGGTGTCCGTTGCTTGGGTGGCACACGTTGGCACTGGGCACAGGATTTCACATACCTGATAATATCAGTATTTATTCCTGGCCACCAATAATGAGTAGATATACGTTGATTTGTGGCGTTCTGTCCCATTTGTCCACTAAAGGGAAGAGAGTGCCTCATTTCTAAGATTTGGCTTCTGTACTGTTTCGGTACTAGGAGCTGATTAAAACCTTGTTCAGGCTTGCCCGTTCTGCGATAAAGTACGCCGTCTTTAGAAAAGATGTCCCCGTGTTGTCTAGGGTCGTTGGCCATGGGCAGTTTCCTAAAGCAGGGTGCCAAGGTAGGGTCCTTTTGTTGCGCCTCTTTAAGTTCCTTAGGTAACAAATTTGGCGCAGGCTCCCGTTCCTTCTTGGTTTGCCTTCTTGTAGTTACTGATGCCACAATTGGCTCTTCCGGTTTCCCAATAAACACATATCTACCGCCAAGTATGACTGGGTAGATCGGGTCATCCATAACAGCCGCTTTGATCACACCTCTGACAAAATCAGAGTGGATCTCAACCAATGCGATGGGAAGTGCTATAGGTGCATCACTCTTAGAAACTCCACAAAGTTGGACGGTTTCTCCTGTCTCTTGACCGGGTTTGACCAGGTGCCTGGCGGCAATGCAATCATAAGAAAGCCCCGTGTCAAATAAACAAAAAGTTGAAGAACCGTTCAAAATAACAGTACCTCGCGTTGAGGGTCTATCCCTCACAGGTTGAGAATCACTGACATTAATTCCACCTTGCGAGACTGTTAGCAAGCATCCGATACGTTTAGGCACGGTGTGCTCGCTCTGATCATATGTCCCGTGCTCAGGGGTTTTCCCTTTGTCACCTTGTTCTTTCTGACCGCGCTGCCATGTAGGTCGGTTGGGTTGATCAGTCTGTTTGTTCTTGGTGGTGTACTTGTTTTTGTAGAACTTAGATTTTTCAGGAGGGGGATTCTGGGGTCCAGTTTCTCTGTGGTTATTTTGGTGAGAAGCATGAGAAGATTGGTCTAGCTTATTATTTCGAAAAGGCTCTTCTGTCGGTTTACGTTTTGTGGCCGGCAGTTCGGCCAGCGCTCTATGATATCACTCAGACTTTTCTTAAATGTCTTCAAGCTTTTCTGCCCCCTGCTCAGCTAGAAATCTCAGGGTGTCAGCAGACAAAGTGTTCTTTATCTGTTCGCATATAACTAACTCCTCAAGCCTTTCATAGGTAGAGGCGAGCTGTGACAGCTCCAGACACTTTGACAAGTATCCCTTCAGACGAGAAGAGAACTTCTGAAAAGTTTCAGAATTCTCTTTTCTGCTGTTGCGAAACAGTTGCAAAAATTTTCGCACATTTATTTTAAAGCGCTCAAGTAAAGCTTTCTTCAACACGTCGTAGTTCTCTTGTTGGCTGCTTTCCAGTTTAGAGTAAACATCATTAGCAGAACCTTTTAGGGCCTGGGAAAGTTTTATACACCAACGCAATCTCTCTAAACTGTACAGAATGGCCATTTTCTCAAATTTTTCTCGCCACATGTCAGTCTTCTCATTAGAGCAGGGGAAAGATTCTAGATTGAAAGACATAGCGGCGAGTTGAGGAGATTGAGTGTTAGACGGATCAGTTAAAGAAGAATGAGGAGAAGGCTCTCCATTGCTGGAGGTAGAGGCAGCCCCACGAGTTTGAACCTCTATAGCTTTAAGCGCCAACTCATGCTGTCTCTCCTCCCTCTCCTTCTCATGCTGTCGTCGCTGCTCATTTTCTCTTTCCACATGCTGTCTCTCCTTCTCTCTTTCCTCATGCTGTCGTTCCTTCTCTCTTTCCTCCTGCTGCGCCCTGCGAGCTTCCATTTCTGCATCAATTTTCTTCTGCTCTAAAGCTTCGGCTGCTTCAATCTTCTGCTGTAATTGACGCTCTTCTCTAGCTTCTGCTTCTTTTGTCTCCACATCATATCTGTCAAGTTCGTCCCTGACAAAAGCTTTCGCTTCCTCTCCTTCCAATCCCTCTTCCCTTGCTTCCTCTCTGAGCATCTGCCTAAGCTTTGCCCGCTCTGTCATTGTAAATACTGACTGAGTGTTAATCGAGAAGGAGGTAAGAAAAAGGATACACTGGTTCCTTACCACTTACGAGAAATACAAAACAAAATAAATATTCTATTTAACTGTGATACCTCCTCTTATAATATTAGTTATCTAACTATCGCTGCTATTAATGGCTCTAAAGGCTCTAAATGCAAGCGACTATGCCAAATAAAGGGTAGTTAAGATTAATCACTAACAAAAATAAGTTGCTACAGTGGAAACAGAACAATTCTTGCAAAAATTTTAAGGAGAAAAAAAAATTCTCTTAATTTTTAAAAATCCATTCAAGTTCACCCCTGAAGTCAGATCGGGTAAGGGAGGCAATTAACTGGACTAAAAGTTTTTGTCCGAACGCAGTCCTTAACTTAGTTCAAAACACCTTCTGCTTCAAAACCCTGTGATTGTTACAAAATCACAAACACTACTAGCGGTTAAGTTTTACAAAATCAATACATAACATACTCTGACAAAAATCAACCTGTAAATCCAATTCTATATACTCTAACAATGCTGTGAAAAAAATCAACAGATATTATAGTGTGGTCAGCAAGCCAATAAACAGATCGTTTGTCTAGGGGATAATATTTTTAAAGATACTCTATCTCACGAGACATCATAGATTTTCACGAGTGAGATGGTGGAAACTAGGTAATTCTGTCCCTGAGACTCGTGGAGATCCTCTCGATCAGCCTATCTCTACAACATAAAGTATTTGTCAGACAGATTGCTCAGTTATATAGATGTACTATATATCAACCACTCACCGACACACACACATAAGTGACGACAGTTTGACGTACAAACATGAAAACTATAACAATGGAATATAGATATTTTGGACGAGCTGACCGACACACTTGAATAAGTTTATGTAAATTTTATTTATCATAAAGAATTTCACAATACAGTAAATAAAGTTAGACTATCAAATCAATACACAAATAAACATAGGTTAAGAAATCAATAACAGAGTTGACCCATAGGTGTAATCCATTCCCCCTCTGTTGAACGAAGATCCCGTTATAAGAGAAGTTATTCGCCCCACAGAGTCACAGATTTATACACTATGGTCTAGGATTTCTCTCTACCGTAAATAACAGGTTTTTCCTGTAATCTACCCTGAAATAGATAGCATATGTAATCTTTAAGAAGAAAAACAATCAATGGATATATGGATTATAGAATCAAAGAATTAATCATCCCTGCATTTTCTCACTCTGACACACTTGTGATCACAAGACATGCGTTCTTACCTAATAGGCACTCTCACCACATCTGGAACAATTGTTTAAGGAACATACAGCCCATCCAATGGTGTGTTTAGGCGAAACAAGCCCCAGCTTCTCCAATGCTAATAAATTCAAATCTTGGGAAGCGCTCGCTTCACTATGGTACGTAGGATGCTGATAAATGTCACTTCAATTTTTGTCCAGGTAGTAACATAATTAAGATGTCTACTGTTCACAAGGGTACAGTAGCTTGAAATAATCGATCGTTACCTCGAGTTGCAGGTAAATAACTCAGTTCAGGATTTATCTTCTTCTCAACACAGTGGTTGTTATACAAGTAATGTCACAGGTTTGATTATGTTAAATGTTTGATTTGGTCGCCACCACGGGCCGACTGTAAAACTGTGATTATTGGAAAAGAACTCTGGCACTCAATGCCAGTTACAATATAAATTTCAGAAAAATAGTTCTTTTCGTCTAGTTATTCTCTGCTATACATAAACAGAAACTACTGGTATGTTTTGGGCTTGACTCAGATACTGTATAAGGAAGAGAAAAACATAAATACTCAACCCTAATAGTATACACAATCCTACGCGTACATAGAATATGTTCACTTCGGTCATTTAACTTAAATTATAAACCGCAAACTTAGAGCTTGTCTTATCGTTTAAAACTCCCGTGAAATAAATTCTAGTCATTAAAAAAAATCAGTCATCATGAATTAGAAATAAATACATATCTCGTCAACACTCATGATGAATCAGTACATTTACTTAGTTAGTTAAAATGTTCTATGACTGGTTACTAACAATTTAATTAAATTTATTTATAGCTGAATGAGTGTTAGCTAGAAATTATAATTTATTCTGCTATCCACTGTAACACAGTACTTAGAGAATTATAATGACGATTAAACTAGTAAATCACTCTGCGCACAATCTAGTGAAGATATAATTCGAACTAATAATTCTATCACTCGACAATACTAGTCAATATATATTTACCTCGCACAGACTACTTAAGACTATTCTCCAACGAAAACTGAGATTTTACTTAATAAAGTAATCTAGAAACGCAGCTAGATATGTCAAGAGAAACTGCGGAGTCTGAATGAATGAAGTCAGATTTCTGTGGTATATACTCGTATATCTGAAACTGACAAAGAATCAAAGGGAAGTTGTAACTAGCAGACTCTTGCCAGATGTTGGCACCTTTGGAAAATCTACATAAATTCTATCTCATTCTGTGAATCAAACAACTTTTATCGCACCAACGCCGAAGCCAGGTCTATATTAAGATCTAGATGAAATAGAATCTACATATATTATCGCCTCATTCTCGCCATCTGCAGAAGTGGTCGTAAAGGAATTATAGCGAGAGTCTTTGATATGGCGATTCGCATCTTGTAAATTAACTTACAACGAACGAATCCAGGAAAGGTAATAGACAAATTGTCTCCCCTTTCCGTCACTGACTGATCTCATTACGGCGATTTTTATGATCGCTGCCGAGATAATTACAGGTAAGCGGGACCAGGTCTGCTCGCTAACCTGCATCAAAGAGAATGCAATAAATGCTAACAGCCATAAACTGCTTGCTAAATTATAAGAAAGACAGAGGTTTGAATATGGGAGGGTTAAATTCCTACAGGCGTAGGTGACCGAGAAGGTAGAAGAAAAAAATGAAGATAAAGAAAAAGATATATGAAATCACTTAATCATAATCTACCACAATATTGTGACCGAAAATTTGTCTCTTGTTTCTTATATGTCCTACATTAAATTGATGTCTATAACTTTGCATTGTTGTCGCATATCTCTTGAGTTTCATTTTTACTTTGGCTATCAGAAGGTGGTGATCTGATGCCACATCTGCTCCTCTATATACCTTTACATCTTGCAATGATGATCTAAACTTCTTGTTTATGCATATATGATCAATCTGATTTTCTGTTCTATGGTCTGGTGATATCCATGTTGCCTTGTGTATTCTCTTATGTGGAAACATGCTTCCTCCTATGGCCAATTGATTTGAAGACAGCAGTTTGAGAATGGTTCCCCATTTTCATTCATTGGTCTTAGCCCATGTTTTCCCATGACTTCTTCAAAGCCGGTATTGACTGTACCTATCTTTGCATTTATGTCACCCATCAAAATTGGTCTTGTGTACAGCAAAACAGGTGTTTGAACGTGTGAAAAGGTAAAAGTAGTCCCATTGCAGATTACTGCCGTAGGAGCATGAGGTGTTTATGCAGCGGGGTGACATGTTCCCTTTCTGGCTGTCTTTGTCTTTTCTAACTTAAGAGCAGAGTCAGGTACCCATTTACGGCTGGGTAGATTGGAACGTGACGCCACCAGGTTTCGATTCTGGAACCCGGTACCTTGCCGTGAGAGGCAAGCGCTCTATCCACTTAGCTAGTCAGATGTTCTGTCTGAACATGTACCATTGGGGGGGGGGGGGGGGGGGGGTTGAGGGAGAAGAAACGTAAAATTTACACATAATTATTTAAGCTATCTGTAAATATCTATCTGTAAAAGAAATTGTGATCCCTGACCAGAGCACAGGAAAGGAAAATCACATTCTGCGAGGTGAAAAGCTTACGTAGAGCCACCAATTTTACCAGGAGAGACAGAATGGGAAACTACATCAAAACAAAAAATTCGAAACTACATCCTGCATCATATATATATATATATATATAGTGAGAGAGAGAGAGAGAGAGAGAGAGAGAGAGAGAGAGAGAGAGAGAGAGAGAGAGAGAGAGAGAGAGAGAGAGAGAGAGAGAGAAATTAAGTGGTTTGACCATCTCATGAGAATAGAGGCCGATTAATTACCACTCCGTGCCTGCAATGGTAGAAGATCTTGTAATAGAGCGCGAATGAACAAATACACATAAACAGGTAATAACCGGCTCTCATAGGAGAGTAGAAAATTAGACAACAGAAAAACAACAGAATTGATAGGCTTACCGGAGACTCGAACCCAGGACCATCAGAACGGCAACGGCGCTTCGTTACAGGATTGATTCGTGACAATCCACCTTGCCAACTAGACACCACAAAAATAGTGTTACATGGACAGGGGTCATTAGCACGAACCCTCCACGTAACTCAGAAAGGACCGAGGAACGACCCCGACTAATTAGAGACGCAATCGATTCTATAGCTTTCCTAGTATAGGCCAGATGACACAAGACAATAGCCGTAATACGGTATCTAGTGAACAATAGAAGAATGAGACAAGTACAGTATAGTGAGGTAGGTTTGTATAATAAATAAAGAGAGAACCGCGAGGCCTGTGGAGCATGGGGAAGTCCAAGAAGCAGATCATCCTCATTTTCTTTTTTTATCCTTATGGAGCATGGAACCACCATTGCAGCTGGTCCTCATTCCAGACAACCTGCACCAAACATTCACCTGCTACTGCAGCGATAGTTTGTGTAGCAATTTGTTTGACATGATGAAGTTGCCAGCTTCACATGAGTCGGCTTGTACGACATGTTTGAAGTCGTCCTATTCTGTCTATGTCTGTCGTACCCCGATGATACTACAAGGTGCAAAAGGCAGATGGGTAGACAATATTTCATAAATCATATGTCAACACCTGCTCACTGCAGCCAATGTGACTCACCATGATCAAGACCAAAAAGGTCGGCTCCCAACGCCACTCCACGGCAACAGTAGACCGAAACAGTTAAAAAATGTAATGTAAGATATTTAAGTATACGTGAATACTGACTGACAAGTATTAAGTTGTGTAGGTAAACATTTAAGAGAACATTTGAGTAGACGTTGACACGTATTCTTATACTTATACCATATATCTCCCCGAGGAGCATAGACCTTCAACAAACACCTGCCAAGTGCTTCTGTCACGTGCCATCAGTTCAAGTTCTTCCCACGTTTTCTTCATCATTTTCACTTCTGTCTCCAGTTCCCTTCTCCCTCCAGTTCCCTTCTCCATGTGTTTCTTGGTCTACTTCTGCCTCTCTCTTATCCCATCCTGGAGGTTCCAGAAAAAGGATTGAATTACAATACTATCCAGGGGTTTCCTCAATTTGTGTCCTCCCATCCATCGTTTTCTTCTCATCTCTTGTTTCACTGCCACTTGTCTGGTTCTTGTCATCAGTTCCACATTAGTGATCTTGTCATCAGTTCCACATTAGTGATCGTGTCATCATTTCCACATTAGTGACCTTGTCATCAGTTCCACATTAGTGATCTTGTCATCAGTTCCACATTAGTGATCTTGTCATCAGTTCCACATTATTGATCTTGTCATCAGTACCACATTAGTAATCTTGTCATCAGTTCCACATTAGTGATCTTGTCATCAGTTCCACATTAGTAATCTTGTCATCAGTTCCACATTAGTGATCTTGTCATCAGTTCCACATTAGTGATCTTGTCATCAGTTCCACATTAGTGATCTTGTCATCAGTTCCACATTAGTGACCTTGTCATCAGTTCCACATTAGTGATCTTGTCATCAGTTCCACATTAGTAATCTTGTCATCAGTTCCACATTAGTGATCTTGTCATCAGTTCCACATTAGTGATCTTGTCATCAGTTCCACATTAGTAATCTTGTCATCAGTTCCACATTAGTGATCTTGTCATCAGTTCCACATTAGTGATCTTGTCATCAGTTCCACATTAGTAATCTTGTCATCAGTTCCACATTAGTGATCTTGTCATCAGTTCCACATTAGTGATCTTGTCATCAGTTCCACATTAGTGATCTTGTCATCAGTTCCACATTAGTAATCTTGTCATCAGTTCCACATTAGTGATCTTGTCATCAGTTCCACATTAGTGATCTTGTCATCAGTTCCACATTAGTGATCTTGTCATCAGTTCCACATTAGTGATCTTGTCATCAGTTCCACATTAGTGATCTTGTCATCAGTTCCACATTAGTAATCTTGTCATCAGTTCCACATTAGTGATCTTGTCATCAGTTCCACGTTAGTGATCTTGTCATCAGTTCCACATTAGTGATCTTGTCATCAGTTCCACATTAGTAATCTTGTCATCAGTTCCACATTAGTGATCTTGTCATCAGTTCCACATTAGTGATCTTGTCATCAGTTCCACATTAGTAATCTTGTCATCAGTTCCACATTAGTGATCTTGTCATCAGTTCCACGTTAGTGATCTTGTCATCAGTTCCACATTAGTAATCTTATCATCAGTTCCACATTAGTGATCTTGTCATCAGTTCCACATTAGTGATCTTGTCATCAGTTCCACATTAGTAATCTTGTCATCAGTTCCACATTAGTGATCTTGTCATCAGCTCCACATTAGTGATCTTGTTAAACAACTTCAATTCTTCTATTCTACACAAACACCCATTTATTAAAGTTTGTAGCTCTTTGGTTGTTTTTGCTGTTCTCCATGTTTCAGAGCCATACAGTAGGACTGACATGACATTTAATTTGAAGATTTTTATTTTGTGTTGGACTTGATTTCGCGTGATATCCATATATTTCCCAGTGCAACGGAAGCTCCACGTGCTTTTTGTATTCTTATTCATAGTTCATACATACATGCAGGCAAATATGTAGGAAGATATTTAAAACTACAGCTTAAGCAAACGTGTAGACACGCAATCAGGTAGATATTTATACTGAGGCGGACATGCAGGCCGAAGTGTAGGAATTACTACTGTATTTCACAAAAGTCGTGCGTACTGACTCTTCACAGACGTGCGTTCAAGATGAACTCGATCTTGACAGACGTGCATTCATAAAGAACTTATCATTGTCATACGTACATTAATGAATAACTCATCCTTGACAGACAAACGTTCATGAAAAACTCATCTTGTCAGAACAGAAGAGCGTTCATAAAGAACCCATTCTTGACAGACGTACGTTCATGAAGAACTCACGCTTTTTCAAAGAATAGACAGTATGCTGAGAAAATTCGTTGTTTTGACTCTTGTTTCTCCTGTACGAGGTCACATTTTTCGTGTTTGCTCTGAATTTGATGTTTAGACCGTGCACTAACAAGAAGCACGTGGGGAAAGACTTGTGGGAGCCTAATTGGTCGATGGGGTGGTTTCACGTATTAACGTATGACAGGCTTGCATATTTTCTAGTGGTGGGCAAGCTGCTCGGAAGACGGTAGATCAATCAATGGTCAGTGTTTGCTAGCGTCCACTCATCCTTCCTGTTCAATCATCCAAACTTCCGCTCTGGCTGTACGGTGGGTTAGTTTTATATATTTGAGTAACTGAGTCCTAAGTTGGGTTAGGGTAACTAGCCGTTATCTTGGTCTCGGAGTCTGGTCTGGAATACTGAGCAGGAAAGGGCTATTGGAGTTGTGCTACGAGTAAAGATAGAAAATAGGTTAACTTAATATTACCCGGATAAAGTGCATATTAACCTTAGCTGGGAATTCTGCATTCTGAACAACCTGAGCTGAAAAAATGGGAAGGGTTAGGGTTAGTAAAATAATTTTTTTCTTATTTGTGATAACTCATACAATAGCTGTCAGAAAATTAAATGTTGAAACTGTGATTTTAAAATGATAAAAATTACTTCATTTACCCAACTTCACCCAGGTAAACTTTGATTATTCCGTTTTCTATCTTTACCAGTTGTCACATAACTTTGGGTCGATCTCTTGTCCTCTCCGCCCGTATTCAGTTACATTGTGTTGTGCGCACTGATTATGTGGTCGGCACATTTCTTTCTCTGCTATCAAGCAGATATTTGGTATTTTCAAATCACCTTATACTCATTGCAGTAATAGTTTTCATGTTTGTTTGCCCGCTTGACCTTGTTAAGAGTAGACGGATGATGCAACCTTAACCGAGAATTCGTTGGTAGACATTCTCGTATACCAGAAGTAGGGCGCATGTTTCACACGGAAAACGGCTAGCAAAGGTTTATTATCCCTGATAAGACTAGTGTGACGTCTTAGCCCCAATCGTAGTACCATGAAATTTTGTTTGCACAAGGACTGGGCGATAATTATCAGTCGGACACACCTGAGCGGATGTAAGAAGTGATCACCATTTAGTAGTAGCAAAACTGAAAGTGAAACTAAGAAGGGCTGGACCAACTGTAACTGCACAGAAAAGGTTTGACATCAGCAAATTGAAGGACCCCCTTACCAGAAAAGCTTTTGCGGCTGACATAAAGAAACGATATCAATTTGCCAAAAGTCAGGAAAAGACATTGCCTGATGATATAGACCAGAAATTCAACACCATTTCAACAATATATAAGGAAAGCAGCAAATCATGCTTGGGATTCCAGGAAAAGAAGAAGCAAGACTGGATAACACCAGAAACATTAAACACCATAACACTGAGAAAGGAAATGAAAAGAAAGAAAACAGAAGCGAAGTCCCCCAGGTTAAAGCAACTATATAGCGAACAGTACAGTAAGCTGGACAAGGAAGTTAAACGCCAAACCCGAGCCAACAAAAGAAATTTCCTAGACGAACTTGCAAGACAGGCAGAAGAGGCAGCACGGAGAAATGAACAAAGCACAGTATACAAAATAACTAAATTCATCAGCGGAAAACGAGGTGCAAACAATATTACATTAGTAAGAGATAAGCAAGGAAATCTCATCACGACAGCAGAGGGACAGGAAACAAGATGGGCAGAGCACTTCAGAGAAACTCTGAACAAGGAACCACCAGAGACACAATTGAATGTTCCTGACGCTGAAAACGATCTAGATGTAAATACAGACATTCCACGAAAAGAAGCAATTATCACAGCAATCAAAGGGTTAAAGAATGGACAATCTCCTGGCCTTGATAACTTAAATGCAGAGCTATTTAAGACAGACCCTGAGCTAGCAGCAGAACTATTAGAACCACTATTTGCACAAGTCTGGAAAACGGGGACAACACCATCAGAGTGGAACAAATGAATATTTGTCAAATTGCCCAAGAAGCGAGATCTTGCAGACTGCAATAATTGGAGAGGAATCACTTCTCTCAGTTCCCAGCAAAATACTAGGCAGAATAATTATACAGAGAATTTCATAAGCAGTAGACCACAAACTGAGGAAAGAACAAGCAGGATTTAGAAAGAACAGAAGATGTGAAGATCATATATTCACTCCCAGGAACATTATAGAGCAGTGCTCAGAATGGCAAAGACAGCTGTACATTAATTTCGTTGATTTTGAAAAGGCTTTTGACAGCATACATAGGGACAGTTTATGGAAAATACTGAGGGCTTATGGAATTCCAAGCTGCATAGTTGTCGCCGTGGGGTGTGATGGGGGTTTTGCTGTTTTATCAGAGAGTGTAGATTATTTGACTAGCCTATGCGCTAGAGTTAGTGATTCCTCTCCTACAGACTTAAGGGATTGCCAGGTTCCGGGTTGATCCCCAAAGGTGGTTAGGTTTGGAGCAGTTAATGGATTAATATTAGTTTTTCCGCAGACATACTTTTCTTCCTTTCTATTTTACATGCTAAGCAAAGGAGTGACCATCTTTGATCATGGCAAACAATTTATTTTGCAACATTTTCAAAACACAAGGCATAGTATAATACAGCGAATGTCCTTCAAAGTTTTTCATATAAGTCAATCTGCATTTTCTTGCAACAACCCAGCATAGGAGTCTAAGCTTCATTTGAATCGTTCTGATTTGACTCCTAGTTATCTGATTTAACTCCTTGTTAAATCTTCTCCTTAAAAAACAATTCCTTTGACAAATTCAGTATACATGGGGTTTTCAGTAGAATGTCTATCATTTTCATTCTACCTGATAATCAGCTTCATCCTAATAATATGCTAGTGCTTGTGCTCACACATTTAAAATCGGTGCATATCTCAGGGGGCAATACCTACTGCCATTTGTTTTTTTTAAATCTGCAAAAATTACACAGCGCCGACAGGGTAATGGCATAGATTATTGACACAGGGTATTTTGTATTAAATACACATATGCCTTAGTCCTCGAAATACTATACACGAGAGAGAGAGAGGGATGGAGTGGAACATATTCAAGTAATAACGAACACTAGCAATGTTCCCAACTCTGTCTAATGTATTCAAATAATTATCACCACAAAATCACAACAATATATATAGTTGGCGAAGTGTAACACATTGATGAAAATCTCAGATAACCAAATGCCTTATCTTCTCGCAATTAAATGTCCACTTGCATTCGACAATCCGAGTCAGCCATCATCACCAAAACCCTCATCGCTCTCAGTACTCTCTCTTCTTCACTGCCCAATCAGAACGCCCCTTGCGTTCACCCCTGACCTGCTGACCTCGCAGTTTCGTGTTGTTAAGTTAAGTGTATGAGAACACCTCTCACACCCGACTGACATTATGTACCCGCCCCCAGCGGTGCACCGCCAGTCCACAGCTGTGTTAATCACACTGTGACATCTACTCTCCCCCCTGTGGGGAAAAAAACAAAGTTTTTTTTTCTTCTTTTGGAAGGCGGCTAAGCGCACTCCAAACACCCAACATCCGGCTTTTGAGCAAAGTATACATTCATATCCTTCTTGTCTTCACATATCTTGCATACTCACTTAAACATCGTGTGGGGGAAAAATCCAAGAAAAACAACAATCATTCTACAAACGAGACAGAGTGTCAGCTACAACGTTGAGCTTACCCTCTAGGGGTAAAACAGTAAATTTGTACTTCTGCAGTAAGAGAGCCCAACGAGTTAATTTCGAGCTTGTCGATTTCGACGACTGTAAAAATGAGAGTGGTCGATGATCTGTCTGTAATACAAAATGTGCACCTATCAAATACCGGGACAACTTTGAAACTGCCCACACAATTGCCAAGCACTCCCTTTCAATCGAGGAGTACCTAGTCTCAGCCGGCAACACCTTCCGACTCACATACATCACTGGATGTAAGGTGCTCTGGTGGTCTTGCATTAAACAAGCTCCAATTCCTACAGAAGATGCGTCTGTCCGCAAAACAAAGGGTTTGCGTAAATCTGGCATCAGTAAGATGGGTTTCCTAGAGAACACCCTCTTGATTCTGGATAAGGTTATCTCGCAATCTTGTGTCCACACGACCCTATTTGGCATCCCCTTACTCGTTAGCGAGGTAATTGTAGCTGCAATGGAAGAGAACTGAGGGATGAACTTGTGATAAAAATTCACAAGTCCAATTAGATTTTTCACTTGCTTTTTTGTTTTAGGTGTCTGAAACTGTAAAATCTTTGTGACTGTCACATCTTCCGGTTTCAGGTGATTATGACGTACATTATGTCCTAAGAAATTTAACTCTTTAAAACATATGCAAACTTTACTCGGCCGTGCCGTTAAATTATGCTGCCTTAGACACCGCAATAGGGAAGACAACCCCATCATGTGATCCTCCCATGACTCATGAAACAAACATATATCGTCGATATATGTAATAATATCCGATCTATGTCCTAACAATCTTCTCATCATCCTCACAAATGGGGCGGGCGTGTTCACTAAGCCAAAGCACATGACATTGAACTGAAACAATCCTTTGGGAGTGCTAAATGCCGTTAGAGGTTTTGCAGCCTCCGCGAGGGGTACCTGCCAATAGCCTCTAGACAGATCTAGTTTGCTGAAATATGTAGCGTGGGTGAGTTGTGTTAACAGATCTTCCTGATTAGGTATTGGTTCAGCGTCAACGACGGTGATGCTGTTCAATCTCCGAAAGTCAATGCATATACGAAGAGATCCGTTCTTCTTGCGAACCACAACCATTGGAAAAGAAAATGGTGAATCAGACGGAGAAATGATCCCCAGTCGTTGCATGTCCCCAATTTCTCTCTCGACAGCCGATTTGAAATGCATGGGCAATGGATACGGTTTTACCCTAATAGGCTGATCACATGTCAGAGTGATATCATGACAAATCAGGTCTGTCCGTCCTGGCAGATCTGTGAGGACATCCTTAAACTCCGCTAATATAATCTGTACTTCCGACTTTTGTTCTACTGTTAGGTCATCCCCGATTCGCACCATATTCCATGACTCCGAAGGAACCAGGGGTACGAGGGATAACTGGATATTCCCTTCACCTTTTTCATCTCCCGTGTCATCAATGACTGCCGTACATGCCACTGTTGCTTCAGTCTGTGCTGCCCTTGTGACTGCTTTCAATGACTCAGGTCGTTCTACATATGGCCTCAGCATATTCACATGAAATACCTTCTCCTTATTTCGGACCGAAATTAGGTAATCGACATCTGTCATTTTTTTAACCACCTTGAATGGTCCTTGCCACGTAATGCTCAAGCGATCCTCTTTAGCTGGTAAAAGTAGCCAAACTTCCTCACCTGGAACCAGGGATACTAGTTTGGAGTTCCGATTTGCGTACTTCCGATACCGTGCTAACGACCCCGCCAAACAATCACGTGCCACCAAACAAGATTTTACAATACGTTCTCTGAGGCTCACTACATACTCATAACTCGTAACTGAGGTGCTATTTGCACATTTTCCAGTTAATAAATCCTTCAATATGTGCATCGGCCCCTTGGGTTTGCCCCATACAGTAATTCGAAAGGGGAAAATCCTGTACTCTCTTGGGGAGCCTCCCTATAGGCAAACAGGACCGCTGGGAGTAACCTATCCCATTCTTGCGGAGATTCTGCGGTCACTTTTGCCAGCATGTGTTTTAATGCACCATTAAAACGCTCGCAAACTCCGTTTGACTGAGGGTGATATGGACTCGTGAATGTTTGGGCAATACCCAACAGCCCAGTGATTTCTGACATCTCCTTCGAAATGAACTGACGGCCCTATCCGATAATATCTCTTCCGGAAAACCAAACCTGCAAAACAACATCTGCAAAGCCTCTGCGACTGCTTGTGAAGTAATACTCTTCATCGGCACCGCCTCCGGCCACCTGGTGCACAAATCTACCATCGTTAAAATGAAACGATATCCCCTGTCTGAAGTGACCGAGAGGGGGCCTATAATATCAATCGCTACTTTCTGGAAAGGTCGTACTGACAAGTCCGTAACCTGCACTGGAGCTTTGGGAGTTCTGCCTTTATGCCTCATCTGTTGGCATATCTTACAGGACCTACAATATAGTTTAATGTCCTTGCTAAACAATGGCCAATAGAATTGTGACAGCACCCTCTGGCGCGTTCGAGCCACACCCATATGTCCCGCGAAAGGGGAGTCATGTGCAACCTCTAACACTTTTGCTCTAAAACTACACGGTACCACCACTTGGCGCTGAGTTTGTACTCCCTTAGCGAAACACCTAGTGAGAACATTATTCTTGAGCTCGAACCAATGTCTGGCCAACTTCGTGCACTTTACATCACCTCTCTCGGCAAAGTTGTAAAATTTACGCAATGATCCGTCAGACCGTTGGTGCTGAATAAAGTTTGACACCTGTGTATCCTGACTCCCATTGACCAATTCCCATGTCTTAGCTTCATGATGCGTCGCCTCTAATGCGTCATCTGTCGTTGACTGCGCCCTCGTAATCACCGCATTAGCCTTAAGCACACGATTGTCCCTCCATTTCCTGATGTCCATCTGAGTACATTCCTGCAAACCTTGCACATTACCCACAATCAAATCTGCTATCGGTGCTTCGAGTACACAGGCCTGTACTCTACCAGATATGAAGGGTGTGTCCACCTCAATAATGGCAAGAGGGTAATACTCAATGTTACCCCCGAAAGTGACGCATCTTGCTGTCTTACCTATCAAGCATGAGTCGTCAATGCAGGATCTACGCACTCCTATAGTTGTGCAGCCCGTGTCTCTCAACACAGACACTTCCTGCTTTTGCACAAATCCTGGATGCAATTCCAAATGACCATTTTCTTCAAGAGAAGAGAGACAAGGCAGAGTGTGACCACAGATAAGCATAGGCTTACCGTCTGGTTCAAATAATGGTCTACACCCTTCGCAATTCTCATTGTTAAAGGTTTCTAATATGCAAGCCGAATTCGCTCGTTCTGAATTATTAGCACAGACCTTTGCCAAATGTCCTGTTCCCTTACAAAGACTACAGTGTAGCTGAGTATTGCTATCCTTTTTCGGACTATTGTTTGGAGAGTGTCTGACTACTCGGTCTGACTCCTTTTTCTCAAAGGATTTGTTTCTTTGGTAAGGTGAGCTTTTGCGAAATCGTCTTTGTTCCTGCTCGTTTGGCGCATCTATCTGGATCTGATTCCGCGGGTACCTATCCTGTCTGTCTCCAGTATATCTGTATTGATTTCTATCAGATTGATAGTTAAATTTCTTCCTCGGTGATCTATGGTCCCGATAATTGTCATACCGTGCAGGAGATCTGTCTCCTCGAAAGTAGGGTCTATCATAATTAAATCTTCTGGGGCCAAATCTATCGGCACTCTTCGATCTATGTTGATTGTAAGGTTTTCTAGTAATCTTTCCTATACTCGCTGAGAAAGTCTCAGAGATACTCTCCCTGTGTATGACCTTTCCTGGATGCGCGGTCACGTATTGGTGTCCTAATTCTGACATCGTACCGATGTTTTTGGGCTTGCGTTCCTGGAAAAACGCAATAAGCTCAGATGAACACGATGACAATACCTTGTCCCGTAACATAAGGTCGAAAAGCCCATCAAAGTCTTTAGTAATACCTTCCATCTCAATCCATCGATTTAATAGCTGAGTAATTTTCGCAATGAAATCCTCAAAATCCTGATTGACGCTTGGTCTCACGTCTCGGAAACGAGCCCGATACCCTTCCGCCGTTAGACGAAATTTCCTTAACAACCTCTCCTTGACTATGTCATAATTTGCTCTGTCGGCTAAAGGGATACTATACACAGTTTCTAACGCAGATCCTGAAAGCAAGTTTCCCAGCAGAACAGGCCATTCCTCCTTCTTTATCTTCCAAGCCAAAACTTCTGCTTCAAAACGTTCCAAATACACGTCCATACTGTCCAAATCTTGATTAAAATTGGGTAACCGTAGTCTATAGGGACGTGAGAATTCTTTCCCACCTGAATCCTGCTTCCTGGACTCATTATCTAGCTTCTTTAGATTTATTTCTCTGTCAGCTTCAATTTTCATCTCTTTCTCTGCTTCTATCTTCTTCATCTGTTTCTCTGCTTCTATCTCTTCATCTCTTTCTCTGCTTCTATCTTCAATTTATCAGCTTCTTCAATCTTCAATTTCTGGATTTCTCTCTCCTCACACCGTTCCATTCTATCATTTTCCTGTTTTTCTTTCCATTTTTTTTCTGCCCATTCCTGTAGAGCAGGGCCTGTTAATGCTAGCTCTTTACCAACCTCAACAAATTCTAAGAGGCTAGCCATCGTAATGTAATGTAATTAAATTAAAATTTCTTAAAGCAGTACTCAGTGTACACAAAAAAATGCCTTCAGTATTCCCCACTGGAAAATTATCAGATATTGTACTAAAAAAAAAGAATCAAAATTATATGTAATGCCTAGTCAGAAATACTGACTGTACCAATCAAATAGGTGTATTCAGTATTATTGTGTGAAGTTATTCAACAGCATAATTTGCTGTACCCATGACACCCATAATATTTAAGCAGTGAACCTAAACCCCACTGCAATATAATTAATGGCATAAACATACATGTGATTCTCAACCAAACCAGAAAACTACGTCTACACAAGCAACAATACACAACCTACTCTTATGCCATCGGTACTGGAATTGAAATTGAGATACACTTCACTAAAACAAAACAAACATAAATACAAACAATGATGACAATAATGAAGATGATCAAGACGACCTTACTACACGAACGAACACAACAGTACGGTGGAATAAGAAAAAAAAGATAACCTCAGACAGCAGCAGATGTCTAATTACAAACCGTAGCTGTTAACAAATGAAAACAAGAGTTTGGGAAATTAACGTATGTACATGATAGTAAGAAGAATACAAGAGAATACTCCAATTAAACATGACAAAGAGACACTATTACAAATATGACACCGTGCAAACAAACCAGACCTGCACCACTAATACACTAAAATGTGCAACGTGAATTATGCAGGGCAGCCAATAGGGTCAGCTCTATGTGCCCGTGCTCCGGCACACAATTCACCTAGCAACAGTCCTAAAGAACAGTTTAGCATAATCTCTTTCCGCAATGCAAAAGAGAAAATCCTAAACCCACACAACAACCAAATGACACCAAAATTATACTTCTACGAAGACACAACAAAAACCTACAATAGACAATGAAGTGACCAAAGGTAGTATGTTGCAACACCACACCAGTTGGATGACGTACTCACCAACCAAATGGAAAAGAGGTCACAGGAGAATGATTACTAATTATATAATATTATAAAGTAGAAAGGTACTAAAAGAAAAATAAGTGTCCAATAATATATAATAATAGTAATAATACTACATTAAAAAAATTAACTATAAATCAATTAAATTGATGATCTCCGAAGGTCTGGGTTCCTGATGATGACGTTGATATCCACAGCACCTTAGTCACTAATGATCCAATGGTCCACACAACGAACGACACGTTACAAAGTTACGTAAAGTTACAAATATTGTCCATTAGGATGACCCCTGATGACCCCTGAGTAAGGCACAAAGTCCACGCTTGTCACCAGATAGTGCCTTGTCTTCACTGAAATATCACAGGGATGTCAAGCAAAAAGTCAGACCACACGCATCAAAGTTATACCACAACTGTATACTAGCTCGTCGTCAGCACAAGGCGAGGATTTGCCAGCTCCACTCCAATAACATCTCACGAGTTCATGAAAGTTACCACCGTTTGCAAAGGTGTAGTGCAGCCTTCTACGTGAGAAAAAGTTCAGTACAGTTTATGATGATGGACTGCAGTGTTTTGTATAAGGCAAAGATCGTAACGTAAATCTGGTACTGTTCAGCTTCTGGCAACCTCCGTAACGACCGTGTGTAAAATGTTGATACTGTAATGCACCAGTTCCCGTGTTCGGCATGCACCCAGTTCCACAAGAAGACTCAACCACTTGATTTCCACAGGTACGTCGTCTCCTGAGCCAGTAAACACTGTGTAGTGGCAACACTGTCCCACTGTTGGCTTTCAAACGGCGCTGCAGCGGCCTCTAGTCTTGACTAGTCAGACGCTGAAATGAATGCTACCAAGGCTGCCATCAACTTGTTCGCCCAACCTGTACTAGCAGCAACATCTTCGTCCTCTCAGCCCCGCAGACAACAAAATGAATGTCAACGAACCTGCCACAACCTGGTTCACACCGCAGACGTTGGCCGACAACGGCGTCGTTTTCTTAACCAGAGGAGTGCTCAATGTCGCCCTGACATTTTGTTAGCTCTGACACAGCGTACTGTTCATAATAAATACCCCACTTCACTGTGTATCGCTAATCCGTGACCCGTGACTCACTATTCAAAAAAAGTACCTGACAACTACGTGACTGAAAAAACAGGCCTACAGTGTATGTGACCTAAAATAGATTTCTGACCTGGCGCTGCCTTGACGTGCAAAGATAATCAAACATGAGGACCCAAATACGAGCTCCCCACCTGACACAGGGTATTTTGTATTAAATACACATATGCCTTAGTCCTCGAAATACTACACATGAGAGAGAGAGGGGTGGAGTGGAACACATTCAAATAATAACGAACACTAGCAATGTTCCCAACTCTGTCTAATGTATTCAAATAATTATCACCACAAAATCACAACAATATATGTAGTTAGCGAAGTGTAACACATTGATGAAAATCTCAGATAACCAAATGCCTTATCTTCTCGCAACTAAATGTCCACTTGCATTCGACAATCCGAGTCAGCCATTTCACTTTCCGAGCTATCTTCTGTTTCGATTAAAAGTGATAAATTTTTAATGAGTTATCTTTCTTAGTATGATTTCTTGGAATGACTAAGTTACGGTCACATATAGATCCCCGGGCTCTGCAAATGTATCCCGTAGGGAGACATTTGTGTACTATCAATATCCAAAAATATCCCAAAAATTTTCTTTAAAAAAATTTTTTTTTTTTCAGAACTAGAATTCTGCGGTCATTAGACATCAAACTACTCCACAATTATTAAACCAATATGTTTGTAACGTTGTTATTTCAAAATGTGAAATACAAGGGAAAAAAATAGATTTTAAAATCATCATTAATTTTCTATATTGGTTTCTGTATTCTTATTTTCTCTGTTGAGACCAGTTCCAGATATTCCTGGCAATATGTATCCATGTTATCTCTGGTTATCCTTGTATACAGTTTACCATTTTCTTTTTTCTTTTTCAATTTATCATTCACGGTGCTCCAATATTGTATACTATTTAGTCTTTACTAGTCCTCTTGTTAATCCGGAAATTCATCATTAGTAACTCCTTATGTATGATATCTAGCAATATTTATCAACAACACATCAAACAATCATTTGTAACCATCAACAAAAAATTTCATAATTTTATGATAACATGAGGTAAAATACTTTTGTACATATGGTCAATATTTCAACACCAACTCTGCCTTCGCAGGTCGAAGGTTTGTCAGAGTTATGTGGTGTTTGTAACATCCGCTGACTACAGCCAGATGGGTGACTTATAGTACTTTAATTCAAAATCTCTTAAGTCATTTATTATGTAAGTGTGGGTCAAGATGGTATATATTTTATGGTATCCCTGACGCAGTTACATGTATTTCCATCCAGGTACTCTTTTCTTATGTTACAATATCTCCATCGTGTGTATCCGTGACACGTCTGTCTCTGCGCAACGTTATTTTCATCCAATATCATAGGGGTGATCAGATCTCGGTACGTCCAACTGCATCAAGCATTTTTTTTTACTCTCTGGTTTATCTGGGTATGTTATGAGTGTAGTAAAATATCAAAGTATTTCAACTAGCGTACAACATTCTGTAATTCGTAATAAGGAATAGTCATTTGCTATACAAAAATGTTCATAATACAAAGGCAATGAGCAAAAATCAAGGAGATATCTTCTCCGAAAATATGGAAGTATTTCTGTTTCATTTTCCTCTGGGAGTAGCAATATTCAATTATTTATTTTTTCTTTTTCATTACGTGTACATAACCTCTGTGGTTCCTATAGGATGATCATAATCTGTTTCTATTTCTTATGTCCATGGATGATCCATACTCTTATGGTTCCCCTATGTGGCAATCATTGTCTCTGATTTGTTCTATGTGTATGGAATCCATGAAATTATTCCATTATTTTTTTCGTCTTATTTCATAACCACGAAAGACTACAATTTTATCTATCATTCCACATTAATGTGGGGCATTTGTGCATCAACATCACAACAAAACATCAGTTGTGTCATCATTAAGTTCTACCATGACATGTGGTATATCGTACACAATGGCACAGGCAACCTACATAAACAGTTGCTTCCTCTTCTTATGTGCCATAGGCAGTATCATCGGTAACGGGGTGTTCAATCTAGGGTCAGCATATACACACGCTATAGAAGGGTATTTCATTTGCTAAATCAGCATGTGCAAATGCTATTTGGGGCACTCCGGCATAGGCAGTATCAACAAAATACTGCTGGGGTATCATCTGCATAGTTGTCATGTGCAGAGATCATGCTGATAGGGGGTATGACTGGCAGAGGCAGTATGAGCAAAAACTAGTTGCTCACTCTGATGTGGTGATTTGTTTTTTTTCTCTTTTCTTTTATGTCAGTTGCTAATATCAGGGCAGTCAATGTTTTACAGCATGGGCCTATTTTGTCATGTCATTTATCATATGTGAAACAATGTGTAACAAACTGTCAATCAGTGACCAATGCTTCTAATATCTGGGGTGTAGTAAATCCTAAACAATAGGGCTGCAAGCAATAGTTAAGTTCAGGAAAAGGAATAGACATAGTAGTAGTATCTGTTGTCAATAAGTAGCAAGGAGAGGGAGCTGTAGTTTCTTGGTAGATAGAGGAGAATTCAAGATCTCCCGATTACAACATTATTGTAATTCAAAGGAATGGAGATGATTGGGATAGAAAAGTTCACAAGTCTAGAATGTCTTCTCGACATAGTGGAAAGGAAAACAGTAAGTTAAGGAGGTGTGATAGTTGAAGTGGGGAAAATCTTACAATGGTGAGTCAAATGTTGGATATGCAATTTCTTTTGGAAAATGTCTAAAATCTTAACAGTACTAATTTACATCATAATCTTTAAAAATTTAACAAGATGGTTTAAGTCAAAAAATGTTGGTGTACACTGGAAAATAAATAAACCTGTGGATGAAAATAGTATAACATGCAATAATAATTTTGGGTATGCATTTGTGACTAAATACAGATGTCATAATGGAATCAGTGTGATGGACTAAGGTGATAGGTAATAGAAGAGTTTAACATAATTGAGATCAACGAGATATTAGTATCAGGTAAGAGGAGAACTACTAGTGCAAGGTGCCTGCATGAAGATGTCTAAGATGCATGTAAAAGAAATCACCGAGCCCTCGAACTGCAAGGACAAGAAGTCGAGCTAAGGAGGTGTGAAAGATGATTATTTCAAAATATACAGCAATCTCATAACAAAATCAGTGTGACACATGTGCTATAGGTGGGGTTGTGTAAGTTAACATTCTAAACATCAAAACTGTCTGTGACTAATAAGTGTGTCTGTAAACTAGTAACACTGTATCGTGTGTGTCATTTTTTTTATTTCACAAAACCATAAAATGTCTAATTAAAATCATCTGTGGGCTGTTCTTGAAGTACTCTAGTCATCAATAACTTGTCTGGGAAATAACTTGTTGGGTGTGGCTTTGACATCTCATTCTGGAACTAAGTCATCTATGACCTAAACTGGGACAGTAACTTGCTCAGTCTGAAAATAGAGTACATTTAGAAACGTTAGTACATAATGTTCACTTTCGCGTTGACTGTGTTTGGAGTGGCAAACACATAAACACCTGGGTGTGTTTCAGCAAAGCTTTTCAGTCCCAGGGAGTCATAACTGACCTCCTCATAGTTCCTACCAGCTCATTGAGTTTTTTATCCAGTTCCAGCAGTGCCATAAGTTGGCTGGTCGAACTGGAATCATGGTGTGTAGTGGTGGGTACATTACTGGACGTGGCGTTGTTGACAGTGGGCACAGTATTTAAGACGTTGTTGACAGGGTTGACAGTGGGTGCAGTATGTAACACGTTGTTGACAATGGGCACAGTATTTGTCACATTGTTGATGTTGACAGGTTGGTGGTAAGCTGAAGAAGACATCAATGGCTGTACTGTAGCTGGAGGGGGCGTGACTTGCGAGTGTGGTAGCCCTACAAACGTAGCAACAGGAGGCGATTCATCAGGCTCAGGTCTTGAAAAATACGGGCATTCGACAATGGCGTGAACTTCTGAGGGTGGGGCGCTGTCCAAAAGTGGGGCGCTGACTGCGGATCCCACACCGCTATCTGAATCTGATAGATATGACATTGTGTCGTCATCATGTTCGCCCGAATCTGGCAACACTGCACCAGGGTCAAAACTCTGTTCACTTATTTTCTGTTCAGTTTCATCTCCATGCAGCATATCGATTACAAGGTTGTGAAATTCTTGTCGCCTTTCTGATAAGTCTGTTGTATGATCGAGTTCGTCTGACAAGTAGCCTTCTGTGGTCTCATCAGAGTGTACAGTACTGTCTTCTGTACTTGACAAATCGGAATCAGCTTCGGTGTCAAATTGGTACCCTGCATGTACTGTAGATATTTCTTCCTGACTTTTCGGGACTGGTTGTGGGCTTGTTTTCATTTGTGGTACAATCGTTGTATTTGTTCTTGTTGGTATTTTGGCACAAATCGTCTTTGTTTGAGGCTCTTGCTTTGTCAGCTTGGGTTGATTTATTTTCATGGGGGTTAACTGCGTCTTGTTTGAATGGACTAAATTTACTTGTTGATGGCTGTTGTCTTTGTTTCCTGACTTTATTGGACCTATTTGTACCCTCCATCCATCTTCTGTTGTTAGGAGACAGCCTTGTCCGTTCTCCAGCGCTACGATTTGAAATTCTCATATCTTACTTGATTTTATTTCTGCAATGAAGTTTCGTACTGCCATTCTGTGTGCTCTTGTTTTCAGTGTATCCCAGTGTTTCGTGACTGTTCTTGTACGTCTGGGTTTGTGATCATACGACTGGATCGGCGATTGTGTACGTGGTATGCTCTCTATAGCTTTGTAGCAATATTGTGGTGGTTTCATCACTGGGGCATGGGATTGAATTCTACTGGGGTTCGAACTGTATGTGGTCTGGGCTGGATACCTTTGGCTCTGCCATGTGTCACGTGGGTATTTTGGCAAATCTCTCACAGTGTTCATATTGTAGCGTTTCGCATCCGCGTATGTTACTTTAGATTTCATGGTATAACAATCGTTAGTAGAACTGTTCATTTTCCGTACGGGTAAAAGATCGTTGTACATTTACCTGGCGATGGAAATGCTAAGGCTGTTGCAGTTCTACATTAAGTTGTTGGAAGTTCTCCATGAATTTGTCCATCTTTAGTCACTGCTTAATCCGTTTTTTTCTGCTCCTTATATAGAGGACTGGTCAAGCGGCACCATATAGCGTATTATGTATAATACAGCGAATGTCCTTCAAAGTTTTTCATATAAGTCAATCTGCATTTTCTTGCAACAACCCAGCATAGGAGTCTAAGCTTCATTTGAATCGTTCTGATTTGACTCCTAGTTATCTGATTTAACTCCTTGTTAAATCTTCTCCTTCAAAAACAATTCCTTTGACAAATTCAGTATACATGTGGTTTTCAGTAGAATGTCTATCATTTTCATTCTACCTGATAATCAGCTTCATCCTAATAATATGCTAATGCTTGTGCTCACACATTTAAAATCGGTGCATATCTCAGGGGGGGAATACCTACTGCCATTTGTTTTCTTCAAATCTGCAAAAACTACACAGCGCCGACAGGGTAATGGCATAGATTATCTTTAGTGAACTACTTACAGTATTCCTCCATTATCGAAATACACAATTGACAAGAAAACCACTGTGATTATACAATAGTTAGTGGTTTCAGGCTGCAGATAATGAAAATTCATTTCATTTTGTCGAAAAGAAAACCTCGACTGCAGTTCATATAGACGTCTGGTGACTTCAGAGGTCTTTCTGCTACTGGCTAAGCCCGCGAAAACCTGCCGGTAACCAAAGCGTGCATGAGCTCAATTTCCAGCCCAGCGATTGGTCAATAGTTTCTACAACGCTATGTTACCATCATCTTTCCATCTCCTAATGTATTTTTTAAAAATTTATGGGGATGGTCCGTTTCTATAATAATTAGCAATTTAGTTTTATATCCAATTTTCACTTTCTGAGCTATCTTCTGTTTCGATTAAAAGTGATAAATTTTTAATGAGTTATCTTTCTTAGTATGATTTCTTGGAATGACTAAGTTACGGTCACATAGTGTCAATCATAAAAAGCCTCTATGCCAACTTTACGTGTAGTGTTGGGCAGAGCAACCTAACCTTTGAGGTGAAGACAAGAGTA
The DNA here is from genome assembly GCA_024509875.1 of Oreohelix idahoensis. NCBI lineage: Eukaryota > Metazoa > Mollusca > Gastropoda > Stylommatophora > Oreohelicidae > Oreohelix > Oreohelix idahoensis. Next base: position 30,721 of record JAMPIV010004768.1, read on the forward strand.
CGACAGGGATGCCCCTTATCAACCATTCTATTTTTAACAGTCATAGATTGGGTGATGCGCCAGACAACAGAGGGCAGTCCAAGAGGAATAAGATGGACTACATTTTCTACATTGGAAGATCTGGAATATGCAGATGACATTGCACTACTAGCACATTCACATCAACACATCCAGGAAAAAACGGATAGACTTAATAAGTTTAGCCAGCAGGTGGGCTTGAACATCAATTTAAAGAAGTCTGAGGTCATGACGCTCAATGTGAGCAACCCTGAGCCCATATCAGTAAGGAATCAGCAACTGGTAAAGACAAACACCTTCACATACCTAGGATGCATAGTAACACCAGACGGCGGGGCAGGCAAAGACATCAACATCAGAATGAATAAGGCAAGAACAGCCGTTTTTTAGCCTAAACAACATCTGGAAGTCCTCTCAATACAGCACAAGCACAAAATTAAGATTATATCAGAGCTGTGTGCTTTCTGTGCTTCTCTATGGTGCAGAATGCTGGAGAGTTACAGAGAAGGAAATGTCGAAATTGTCCTCTTTTCACACAACATGCCTAAGAAAAAGTCACCGAATCTTTTTGCCGAATACCATCACCAACCAAGATCTGCTTATTCGGAGCAAGCAAGAGGACATGCACACCATCATAGCTGGCAGACGCTGGAGCTGGGTTGGCCATGTCCTCAGAAGAGACCCCGATGCCATCACAAGAACAGCTATGCTTTGGACCCCTGAAGGAAAACGAAAGAAAGGCCAACCAAAAACAACCTGGCGGAGGACTGTGGAGGCTGAGATGCAAAGAATGAACCAGAGTTGGGGCACTGTACGAAGGATGGCCGCCGACCGAGCAAAGTGGAATCAATTTGTTGTTGCCCTACAAGACGCCACTATGCGTGATGGCCACTGACTGCTTTGACTGCCGGCGGCTAAGGATCAAAGAAGAAGAAGACACCTGAGCGGAAATGTTGTAATAGTTCCAGGAAGATGTAAAACGTTGTATGTAATCTTTGACGAGAATATTCGAATGTCACGATTGCCATATATAGAAGACGTGACCTTTACAATCACACACAGAATTCCTATGAGGAAATTTTTGAATAAACCCCATCCTAAACACGCATATTTGAAACTATTGGCCGGCACTCGAGATGTTAACGTAACAATATTTCTGATTGGGGCCTGGTCTAAAAGTAAACAACATGTGCCAGGAACGAAAGTGGGAATATAACTGGACACATTTGCAGTTTGTAGCACTGTGAAAATTCACCTTGTCGAGAAGACAACCAGACCTGCCAGAATTAAGAAAAAAATTAAAATTCATTTATCGGACCGGACTTGTTTGAACCTCTTGAGGACTTAAAAGCCCAGGAAAACTCTGCTATTATTAACAAGGAAAACCGGAATCTGAAACACGGAGTAAGAGGCATCTTCAACAAGTTGCCTTAACTCTTTTCAGACCTGATATTTTGTATCATTTTCTCATACACAGACATATCTGACTTCTAATGTTCCTTGATACATTTTAATTTGAAGTCTACCCAAGAGTGTTACATATCAAATTGTTTGTAATTAAACAGACTACCCTATTTAGATGTAAAATTAATATTTTTAAAATTTATTTTGATGTGAGTTTTAAAAAATTGAAGGAACGTTAACAGGAAAACTACACAAAACTTATAAACATGATTTTTCACAAAGAAGACCAAAAAAAGTATTATCAGAACAATTAACAACAGTCATATTTTATTGTAGTCTGACCATTTCTGCATCATATGTTACATTTTTAAAACAATTCAACACTTATTAATAAAATTATGCAAATTTTTGAAAAGTTACATAACCAAGATTTTTTAATATAAAATATTCAAATAAAAGTCTTCCACTGAATACATTACAGTTATTATAAGTAGCTGCAGCATCTTAGCAAAATCAATGAAATATGACTTCAGTAGACATATTTCTAGTGTAACACTGTATGATCACTAACACATAAGTAAACTCAGTTATGAGGGTGACATAATAAAGACTCAACACATCTTTATATATTTCCCAACTAAGGCTTGTGGTATTATGACAGACAATTCCTACCTGCATGAAAACATTAAAAAAGTATCACAAACTTTACATTAACGTTTGTTTCTCTTTCAATCTTTACAGTCTGATAGCAAAGCTTATAATTTCTTTTTGTCTTTGTAAACTCGGGGTTCATGACGTGCCGAGAAAAAAACTGGTGGCTTTGAAGCGAATGGTACATCATCATACAAACCTATGTTCCCCAATTCAATGATTAGTTCTTCTGTAAAATCTAGCTGACCATATCTAGTTGGTCTTTTCAGTTCTTCAACATCTAGGTGTTTATTTTCTGCCAGTTTTGAAATAAAATGTAAGCATTTACCCTAGCAATATTCAGAAATGGACAAAAAAAAAGAGTTTTCTACTATTTATTTGTCTTTCTCAAAACATTGTACTTGTTAATCAGCTGGTCACTCTTGCCCACTCCTTTCATGTATATATTGTACTCCCTTACAAGATTTGGCTGTCTAACATTAAGTTCTCGAAAATTCCTATTAACCTTAGTTCTACGCTTAGCGAACCTATGGCCATTAACATTGTGAATGCTTGAAACCATTGTTACAGTTTTGTTATCTCTCCACTGCAGTGCTAGTAATTCTTCATCTCTAACCCACCTCATTGCACCTCTGATACTACTTTTTCAAATTCCTTTATATTTGAGAGTGCTGCAGGATACCCCTTTCTGTTTCTAAGAAATGTGCCACAAGATCCAATCCCTAACTTCCACAAGTCCTTTAGTAACTGAATGGATGTATAACAATTATCAAAATAAACCCTATTTACTTGTCTCACCAAAGATTTCATGACATTCATTACTACAGTATAAGCTAAACCAAATAGTCCATTTGCAGTGTTCCTACCTAAATAAACATCAAAGTCATATCCACTAACAGCATCAGCAAGAACCCATAACTTCATCCCCCATTTTGTTGGCTTGTCTCTAATATACTGTCGAAAAGAATAACGCCCTATATTTCTAACCATTCTTTCATCAACAGAAACATTTTGATCAGGTTGGTTTAGCTTTTTGCACTTCATTCTAATATATGTTAATAACATTCTCACTTTACATAGCGTATCTTGAAGGTCTTCAGTCTTTGGGTCTGAAACTTGTAAAAAAAACTCTTTATTGCTTTGTATCTGTTTCTAAACATAAATGCCCTGGCCCACAGTCCATTGTAAAGACTTTTTCTTCACCAAAGACGATCAATACTTGAGGGTGGTACAAGACCAGCATACATTAGCGATAAAACTCCTCTGGAGTAACATCATACCATCCAGTAAAGGCAGTATGTTGTGTTTAGTACTGGGCAACATCTGTGCACTGTAATTCCCGTTAATTATTTCTAGTTTCATTGTATCTTACTTCTCGTATCACAGAAAGTGTTCACTTGATGCACGTGTCAGCGTCGTCAACACTAATCTCCTTGCTACACTCTCACCTCCAATTACAACTAGAAAACTAACTATAATTAATTACTAAGAATGTAACCAGCAATAATAAAACCAACACACGGAGAGTGGGATCGGAATCAGACTTGAAAATGAAAGTGGGCAGGGAGATAACCTGGACAGTTGGCACAGAACTGTATGGCTTGGCACGTGATAACTGAAGGGTTATGTTACAAAGGGTGAGGAAGGATGAAGGTTGTGGCGATGGATACACTAAAAGTAGACAAGAAAAACTGTTACACAGACTACTTATATTCGCACATTTATATACAATTATCGTAGTTTACTCTCAGGTCTGAGAAGTAAGACTAAAAAAATCCCACATGGTAAACAATGAAATAAATAAACACTGATAGACGAGGTCTATGAAAAGTAAATAAAAAATACACATTAGAGCAGAGGTTGGCAACGAGTCGATCCCAATCTACCGGTAGATCCCTGTGGATGATTTGATCGACTCTAAGGCGACTGCGGGGAAATGTCTTTTTTAAATTAGGAAAATTTCGCGATAGACCTCTCCTGCCAGCATTTAAAATAGCGATGTCTCCGGGATCAGGTGTTCTTTTTCTGCATTTCCACTGAAAACTCTCAAGCTAGCTGCTAAAATACATCGGTAAACAGCATGAGATAGGAATGCAATCTTTTCTTTGCAAGATTGATGACCGCTACTCTCTCTTACAATTGCACCATGTCATCTGCATGGAAGATGGTCGCACCCGCATGTCACGAGTATGGAAAATAGAGAATGTCTGAGTGTAGACAGACTATGAATGTGTAATGTGAAAAGTAGAGAACATAGAATCACTAATGAAATTATGGGGAGAGATATGACTTTGGAGAGTAGTGAGATATGTACGAATCCCTAAAGGACTACTTCTCCACCATACTGCGACTGTGTTTAAGATGTTAATCTCTCACCCGTTTTCCAAATGCTAAAAAAAATACTCTACTGCAGTAAGGACACACGGCAAACATCAAGTGACAGTTAGAAGAGAAGATATTCTGACCACAGATCACATAAAGTCATGTTTATTAAGGGAAAACAACCACAACATGAATCAAAGAAAAATATATAATGCCTTCACAATCTCTGAAGGCTAATAAATCACAACCACAGAAAAACTAACACACCACGTAGCTCAATCACACCAGCACACGTCTCACTCCAAACTACCAACGCCCGTACACTTTGCCACACCAGGATTGTTTACTTAAAAGGAGTTAGGCCCCCAGCTTCCTTATGGGAAGCGGCCTTCCCCGTAAGTATGAATGCAGTTAGGTAAGGTAATCCACGCTGGAAAAACTAACAAACTGTTCCTCCTAATTTGATATCCAAATGATGTGGAGACAAGCTCCCCCGTTGAACAGCTTTTAATAAATCCAAGCGCACACCTGTGGTGAAGTGGGATGTTATAAATATTTATAGGGGACTTAGTGTACTGACTGAGATCAGCTGTGAAGGTATATATATATCTAATAAGAGTAGTGTATTATATATAACCTTACTTGCTGCCACATATGTATACCTCAGTCAGAATTATTCTGGAATAGTGTGATGACTACGTTATATGTCTAGGGTATGTGTATGATGAAGTGTAAGTCAAAACAACAACAGACAGATAAACAATTTAATTTATTCCACTACACTTGACAACACTGTGACACTCACATACATAAAACACTCTACAAGGATATCTTAAAGCAGTCACTGATAACTTTTCAAATAACAATATGTATTCATTGCTGTCATGAATGTATATGTGTCCTGATTCAAATACAAAGGAACCAGGGATCACAATCAATTTTAATTACAAGTTATATGTACAGAATTTATTAATATGAATCTTGTAGTGACATCTATTTTTAATAGTATCCTATGAGGGTTAGTTGTGTAGTAGTAATATGAGGTAATACTGGTTTTGTTTTGTTCAAGCTCTGTTGGTATTTGTCATCATGACTTCAATAGTTTGTCTTTATTGGAACTAGTATTGGAGATGTTCTCAGTTCCTGATATTAAAACAATTAAATTCCCCTCTTAATTGTATTTTACACTGTCATTTTAAGATGGGGGTACATAATGTTGAGCTCAGCTGGCCACATCAGCTTATCTTGCGTGATGGCGGCAGGAAGGGACTCCTCTGCTCGATTTCTCCCCTGGGCTCTGGAGACACCTCACTGATAGCTAAATGGACCAAGGAGTATGCTGTCCGACTCTGGATTCAGCAAAGCTCTGACCAGGTGCTGCTCAATAACGTTAAGACCACAGTCCCTGAAAACAAGAAGGATGTACCTTCTACGTCATAACTAATTTATACTCTCTTTCTACACTGATCACAATACATCACAAAAATTGAGTTCAGAGCGTTAGGCCAACTGTCAGCTTCATCTGAAATACTTTATACCAGTATTAACCTCCTTAATGGTTACTACGCCTCTGCACTTCCAGCATTATTTCTGTCTAATCAATAATCTAGGTGTCTGTGTACTGTTTGGCCATTCCATGCCGTTTTACTTTCCTCCGACACCTTCTGTTCAGGCTGGAGCATTATAGGCTTTACATCATGTTTGCTACTGAACTACACATATATACAGGCATAAATTAACAATTCACATTCAATTTTCATTAAAAGATACTGAATGTTTCAAGCTTACCACAATTCATGGAAATAAACATAGATACGTTGACTAGCAATGAATTCTGGCACAAATACTGGCACAAATTCCCATCTGCTTATGTTCCAGGCTTTTATTTAGCAAAAATATGAGCTGGCTTCAACGCACTGTTGCTTTATCAAGCTTATTTGAACTAGTGGTCTCGAACTAACGCTCCTAAGTGATTATATCAGCGAGTCTGGCCAATGGAGCCACGTTTCGACAAGTGTTTGAAAAAATTTTACCTTCCTACGTCTCCCCTAACAACCAAGGATAGCATTTATAGTCCGACTAATCGTGTTTAGCCTTACATATCATTCCAGCCAATCAGTTCAAATGTAACTTGTGGCCCATTTCCCGTACAATGGTGGTTTAAAAAATCTACCACTGAGCGATTCTGATTTTGGGGATTGTCTGACAGCACCATCATTTTATTTTGGCTATAACTTGTTAAGTCCTAGACTATTTGCGTAACGTTTTACATATTCTTTGTCAGCAAGCCCTAAGGAACCCAAATATACAAATTTAAAAGAGCTAAGTGGCTGCGTTCAAAATATGCAATTTCTTCTACCTCCTGTTTCGAAGATGTGCTGTCTGGGTACTGTAATGTTTTCAAACGTAAACCCATCTAATGTTATCTTTTCTAATAAGCGTTTTCCAGGATTTTAAAACCTAACTCTGGGAAGGGTAGTGAATTTTATCACTGTCGATTTGAAATAAAGTTAGTGCATGTGGCCTTACACGCGTGATGGCAGCAATTGTGTATCGCGCGACGCGTGTTTAATTTTGCATGCGTTCCTGATTTTCAGCCCTCCCTTCTTTCTATTTGAGTCCATCTGTTCGTTCGTTTTGGTAACGTAGTATAATTAATGTTAGGATTAATTTAGGTCATTACGCAGTGTGCCTCTCAATGTTTTTCTTAGAAATGCAATACCCGTTTTAATGTGTTGTGGAAACGCTTGTATTTATGCAGTGGCTTATATTTAACGTGGAAACGTTACAATTTGCAGACGAAGCATAAAACAAAGGGGATTTCGAGTACTGTCATTGTGACAGCACTGTTCTTTATCATTCTTCTTCCTTTCTTTATTATATGTATTTATTAGGCTTTATATTTACCTGATAATTTATATATGTGGATTAGAATATTTCACGACACCTCCCCTCTTAAAACAGACATTCCATGTCAGTCCTTTATTCTATATACACATAGATAAATGTAAGTCAACTTGACTTTACTCTGCTGTGGTGCTATCATGGTTTTATGTAGTTGGGTCCATTCAGAGTAGGCACTACTCATGAAATCTGCCTCAGACTTCTACAACCAATAATATATTTCGGTTATGTTACTGAACAGCCGCAAGTGTGAGTGCTTGTCTTAATGCTGCTTCGCAACCCGTATTCACCATTTCTCTTCTCTGAGTCTGCGCAATGACATGTCCAGAGAACATTATATTTCCCTCAAAATGTACGTTATGAGGAGATAACATATACCTGGTGATAGCAGAGTTTTTCGTAGTGGATCCCATAATCTTCTTATTATCCTGTATGAAACATTCGGAATATCCTCAATCAAAGAGGCAACTCAGGGATTCATTACGTTCCTCCGAAATGTTTACATCCAACAATTTTCTCATCATTCTAGAGAAGACACTAGGCGCATTCTTCAATCCAAATGGCAATCTATTAAACTCATAGTGTCCTTCTGAGGTACTAAAAGCTAGGTATGGTCTAAACCTCAGGCTTTACTGGAATCTGATAGTATCCTTTACTCAGATCCACTTTTGAGAAATATTTAGCTTTATTTAGTCTGGCAAACAGCTGATTTGTATCCGGCAATGGATCCACCTGTCCTTCTGTAATAGCATTCAGTCTCCTGTAATCTATACAGAGTCTATGTTCTCCAGAGGGCTTCCTTAAGAGTACAACACCGGAACTATACGAGGATTCACTGTGTGAAATAATTCCTTCCTTCAATAGATAGTCTATCTCTTCCTTCAAAGCTTTCTCCTTAGCAAACGGAATCGAATATGGTTTCATACAGACAGGTGTGTGGTCTATCAGTTTCATATCATATTCCAATGGGTTTGTATGCCCTGGTCGGTCTGTTAACACCTCTGCATGATTATTTAGAACCTGTTGCACTCTCTCTTTCTGAGTTTTCGTTAAATGTGTACTGATTTTCACCTGTGCTGCTGTCTCACAGGGGTGTAATGGATATTCAAATGATGAAAGTGGTTCCTTTTTCATCTCCATGGCGATGGACAAGGTCAACAAGTGTGTCTCTTCCTGATGTTCTCTTTCCAAATATTTCTTCAGGAGATTCACATGATAATTTTTTTCTTTCCCCTTCTTATCTATCTTATAATTTGTTCTAGACACCTTCTCTAGAACTGTATATGGACCCTGCCATCCAATTTGTAACTTATTCTGACTCCCGGGCAAAAGAAGCAGTACTTTCTCTCCCACAGCCAAATTTCTGTCTTTCGCCTTCCTGTTATAATAGGCAGCATGTTTCTTCCTGGCTTGTTTCAAATTTTCATTGGCAAGTTTCCAGCCAGTTTTTAAACGAGTGGTCCGCTCATTCACATATTGGTATGAAGATGTAATGTTTTCCTCTGCCTTTTCATCAGTCCACGTTCTTAACAAAGCTACATATGGACCTTTAATTTTGTGGACCTATTTGTCCATGCACCGGTATGGTCTCATCCACTCGAAGCTCTATAGTGATGATTTTTCTTCCCAGAATTATCATGCACAAAACGACCGCTACCAATTTTTCTCTTGGGGTTGTCTCCCCACTTAAAATTCTTGATGAGAGATTTCCTCTCTACATCCTCTTCCTCCAGTTTGTTTAAGTCCGATTGAGGGATTTTCGGCTTATCCTGGGGTAAGACATCTTTTTGCACTCTCCGCATAGTGGCCATTGTAAAACAGTTAAGTGAAGCTTGTCCGTGAAAAGGGGCTTCCCATTCCATTTGGTCCACTTTATCAAATCTATTTTTCTTTTTATTATCAGGCCTAATTTTGCCCCGTGGCGTGTCCAGGTCCTGATCCATGTTCCCACTTGTGGGTGTTCCCTCATGTGCTATGCTACACCTTTCTACAAAATTCTCAATGTCCCATCTTGCTTTGGGCCAATAATAATTGTGAGCCACCTTTTGAATGATGGTACCTATCTTCTCATGGTCCCCATCTGGTTTCACATGTAGGCTCCTTATTAAGTCTGCCCTATATCTTTTAGGAAGTACCAGGTGTCCCTGACCTTTGGATCTAGCTCCAGTCTTCCTATACATCAACTTGTTTTTCATGTAAAAATCTCCCTTGCCTGGAGTTGTATGACAGTTGACAATTTTCTGAAACAAGGCTTGAGTGTTTTATCCCCAGCCTGTGCCTTCCTCATCTCTTCTGGAGTGGTATCTAACATAATATCCTCCTCCTGTCTTGAGGTCGACCTGACCTGAAGGGTGGCCATATACACAGGTTTCCTTCTACAATGGTCAGTGTCATGATTGTTCATCTTACAATTGTTACACCACCTTTTTCCTTGGTTGAAAGATTTTCTTTCATCATATTTCCTTTCATCGAATTGTGGGAATTTATTTTTATTTTCATACCGTGGCCTATCAAACTGGTGCTTACTTTTGTTTTGATCTCTAGGATCAAATTGATTAAAGTTCTGTGGTGCCCTAAAGTTATCCACCTGTTTCTTTTTATTACCTGTTACCTCTGCTTGAGCTGCTTGATACCTTTCAGCAACATTTAACAACTCACCCAGCCTCTCTGCACCTTGTTCCATGAGAAACTTTCTCAGGTCTGGAGCCATGGACTCTCTTAATTGCTCTATAAGGACCATTTCCTTAAGATCTTGGGTTTTCCCCAGAGAAGTCCATTTCTCCAAGTATGTCTCTATTCGTGCAGAGAACTGGTGATAGGTTTTCACCTGACAGTAGTTTAGCATTCCTAAATTTTTTCCTATAAAATTCTGCATTCTTTTCATATCTTAACAAAAGAGCCTGCTTTAGCATGTCATAATTTTCCTGATCACCTCTGCTCATTTTTGCAAAAACTTCATAAGCTGCCCCACGAAGTCCTTGAGATAACTTTAAGCTCCACCTTTCTCTCTCTAACCCATACGTGGTAGCTAATGGTTCATACCTATTTAGGTAGCTCTCTATATCATCGTCTTTCTCAACAAAATGATCTAAATGAAAATTCATAGCTGAGGTTGAGGCTCCTTGGCTAGCAGTGGCATCAGAGGCAAAGGGACTGGCACCATTTTCAGGAGCATGGCCTTGAAACTCAAACTCCCTTAGTCGTAACTCATGTTCCCTTTGTAATCTCTTCTCCTCCTTTTCTGCTTCCCTCTCTGCAGTCAATCTTCTTTCTTCTGCTTCCCTTTCTGCAGCTAATTTCTTCTCTTCCCTTTCTGCAGCTAATTTCTTCTCTTCCCTTTCTGCAGCCAATCTTTTGTCTTCTCTTTCTGCCTCCAATTTCTTAGCCTCAGCCTCAATCTGCAACCTCTTAATTTCTTTTTCAGCCTCTAACTTTCTTTCGGCTTCAAACCTTCTTTCTTCGCGTTCAATAAATTTGTCACATTCCGTAGTGACATAGGCAACCATAACTTGCCCATCTAATCCTAACTCTTTTGCAGTCTGAACAGCAGCAGATCGAAATTTGGCCAGGTCCGCCATTGTCTATCAGGTAAATTTATACAATGTCTGACCAACAATTCAATCTCTAAATATATATCTAATGGACAACACAGGCACCGAGAGCTCAACCTTATTTAATTCCACCCAAGGATACCTTTTAATTCTTATATTCCCTGAAGTGAATTACCCCCAATATTTTTAATAGGTAAAGATTCAAAATCCCGGACGAGCCCCCAATATATGTGGTGAAGTGGGATGTTATAAATATTTATAGGGGACTTAGTGTACTGACTGAGATCAGCTGTGAAGGTATATATATCTAATAAGAGTAGTGTATTATATATAACCTTACTTGCTGCCACATATGTATACCTCAGTCAGAATTATTCTGGAATAGTGTGATGACTACGTTATATGTCTAGGGTATGTGTATGATGAAGTGTAAGTCAAAACAACAACAGACAGATAAACAATTTAATTTACATGTATTCCACTACACTTGACAACACTGTGACACTCACATACATAAAACACTCTACAAGGATATCTTAAAGGAGTCACTGATAACTTTTCAAATAACAATATGTATTCATTGCTGTCATGAATGTATATGTGTCCTGATTCAAATACAAAGGAACCAGGAATCACAATCAATTTTAATTACAAGTTATATGTACAGAATTTATTAATATGAATCTTGTAGTGACATATATTATTAAAAGTATCCTATGTGTGTCAGTTGTGTAGTAGTAATATGAGGTAATACTGGTTTTGTTTTGTTCAAGCTCTGGTGGTATTTGTCATCATGACTTCAATAGTTTGTCTTTATTGGAACTAGTATTGGAGATGTTCTCAGTTCCTGATATTAAAACAATTAAATTCCCCTCTTAATTGTATTTTACACTGTCATTTTAAGATGGGGGTACATAATGTTGAGCTCAGCTGGCCACATCAGCTTATCTTGCGTGATGGCGGCCGGAAAAGACTCCTCTGCTCGATTTCTCCCCTGGGCTCTGGAGACACCTCACTGATAGCTAAATGGACCAAGGAGTATGCTGTCCGACTCTGGATTCAGCAAAGCTCTGACCAGGTGCTGCTCAATAACGTTAAGACCACAGTCCCTGAAAACAAGAAGGATGTACCTTCTACTTCATAACTAATTTATACTCTCTTTCTACACTGATCACAATACATCACAAACATTGAGTTCAGAGCGTTAGGCCAACTGTCAGCTTCATCTGAAATACTTTATACCAGTATTAACCTCCTTAATGGATACTACGCCTCTGCACTTCCAGCATTATTTCTTTCTAGTCAATCATCTAGGTGTCAGTGTACTGTTTGGCCATTCCATGCCGTTTTACTTTCCTCCGACACCTTCTGTTCAGGCTGGAGCATTATAGGCTTTAGATCATGTTTGCTACTGAACTACACATATATACAGGCATAAATTAACAATTCACATTCAATTTTCATTAAAAGATACTGAATGTTTCAAGCTTACCACAATTCATAGAATAAACACAGATACGTTGACTAGCAATGAATTCTGGCACAAATACTGGCACAAATTCCCATCTGCTTATGTTCCAGGCTTTTATTTAGCAAAAATATGAGCTGGCTTCAACGCACTGTTGCTTTATCAAGCTTATTTGAACTAGTGGTCTCGAACTAACGCTCCTAAGTGATTATATCAGCGAGTCTGGTCAATGGAGCCACGTTTCGACAAGTGTTTGAAAAAATTTTACCTTCCTACGTCTCCCCTAACAACCAAGGATAGCATTTATAGTCCGACTAATCGTGTTTAGCCTTACATATCATTCCAGCCAATCAGTTCAAATGTAACTTGTGGCCCATTTCCCGTACAATGGTGGTTTAAAAAATCTACCACTGAGCGATTCTGATTTTGGGGGTTGTCTGACAGCACCATCATTTTATTTTGGCTATAACTTGTTAATTCCTAGACTATTTGCGTAACGTTTTACATATTCTTTGTCAGCAAGCCCTAAGGAACCCAAATATACAAATTTAAAAGAGCTAAGTGGCTGCGTTCAAAATATGCAATTTCTTCTACCTCCTGTTTCGAAGATGTGCTGTCTGGGTACTGTAATGTTTTCAAACGTAAACCCATCTAATGTTATCTTTTCTAATAAGCGTTTTCCAGGATTTTAAAACCTAACTCTGGGAAGGGTAGTGAATTTTATCACTGTCGATTTGAAATAAAGTTAGTGCATGTGGCCTTACACGCGTGATGGCAGCAATTGTGTATCGCGCGACGATTGGGTTTAATTTTGCATGCGTTCTGATTTCGCGTGTTTAATTTTGCATGCGTTTCCTGATTTTCATTACGCCCTCCCTTCCCCTTTCTATCTTGAAAATGAGGGCCCAAGGGATGAGTTGATGACAACGGAAACAGCCCGTAAGGACTGGCTACACATATTAGCCGTTGATATATTTATAAGGTGGCAACTTGTCAAACAAATGCCAGGTGGGTCCTTGACGACGTAAGGTGCCCAAAATCAGAGTCATAGACAGAGAGCACATATTACAGGCTTGTGACCACTCTCTGAAAAATATAAACATGTCAAAAACAACGTTAACCGCTGTACAGCCATCTCTAATGTTTAAAAAGAAAACCCCGTTACATTCTTTCACTAAACCTTAACCCACCCCTCTTCTTTCACTCGATCACAACACCCCACCATATTTCCCTTCCCTCTGCTTCCTAACTATCCACAGGTAAACTCAGCCATGCGTGAATCACTCTTCCAGACGCGCGACGCAGCGTCAAAAGGCTAAATATTCACCCCCACTCGTGCTCCTGCCCACTGTGGTTGCGGGCGAAACCCAAACATTCAGCATCAAACCATTACTTATAAATTAGAAAAAAACTACTGAAATGAGAATAATGGGCAGGTCCGAGTGGTATTTACAAACATTAGAATTGCCACGGGTGAAATTACAAAATAGCTGCGCCCTCAGTCTCACTATATATATCATGGAGCCACATCTTTACAAAATTATTTATACACATATCCAAAATGGAAAACTTGGTCAATAAATATACATCAGATCACACTTCTGTTTCATGAAAAATCTCCTCTGTGCGTTAACTCTTATCGGAGTTTAAGTGGTAGCGGCGTAATAAAAATCGGACCTCCCTGTCACACAACAATTACTTTACTTTAAGATATATATATATATATATATATATATATATATATCTATATATATATATATATATATATATATATATATATATATATATATATATATATATATATATATATATTAAAGAGAAAATAAAGTAACACAATATCTCGACTCTATATATCTAAGCTAAAAAAGAAAACCCCCAATAAATTAACTAAATAAATGTGCTTACCAAGCAAGGAATCGAATTTCTGCACTACACTGTTATAAGCTCTCAACTGAATAACCTGGACTAGGAGGCAAAGGTCCTCGTAGGGACAAATGGTGAAGAGAGTTTGGGAAGCCTAGCTTAATTAGTAATGTAGAGTCTGCAGGTGTCGGAGCGTGGCTTCCGCACGTGCACGAGATGAAACAACTCCAGAAGTAAGACTTACGAGAGAGAGTCCCCTGTCGCCTCGAAGGGACGTGGAAATAGACGTAACATTTGCACGCTTTTCCGTTCTACCCGCGTCCTATATTTGGGATGACAAACCGAGGATGGCATAAATAAAAGGTAGAGATTTTTCCCCCATGCTCGGGGTACTCTGTAACTCAAAGAACACTGAAACCAGCCGCTTCTCCAAGAAATCATTAAATAAAAGACCTTTGGCGAAATTCCGCTATTTCACGTAGAAAGGGGTGGACTTAGCTTGGCCCATTTAAGATTGACAGGACCAAAGACATAATTAGAGCTGTTAAGAGCAAGTGAGACAGAAAATGGGCGTAGACAAGAAATAGAAAGAAAACCGGGCAGACCACTCAGACTAAAGTGTAAGACATTTCAATCAAATCATGACAACGCAACGATATTTTCTACGAACAATGGCAGATGACGAAAGAACAGTCGGGCAACTGCAGCTAAAGTTCAAAGATATGTAGAAGAGTGACGCGAGAGCATCACCACATTCAGGCACATGAATGAAGGGGACTATATATATATATATATATATATATATATATATATATATATATATATATATATATATATATATATATATATATATATATATATATATATATATATATAGGGTAGAAATTTACAGAGTTTAATGTTATTAAAATAGATCGCAAAAGCTCCTGGGTTTCCGACCACTGTATTAAATACAAAAATCTAGGGTTCGAGTCTCTGTTAAGTCTGTGGATGCTGTTATTTTTGTATTATCTAGTTTTCTACTTCTTAACTTCTCTTGAGTGCCTGTAACATAGTCCTTTATGAGTATTATTTACTTACACAGTCAATAACGGTGGTTCATTATGTGTCGCGAAAATAGACGAGATGAGATAGTTAACAAGTACACGTCTAGTATTGACATAAATACATCTTTCTCTAATAGACAAGATGTCTTACGACCTATGAGATAGTTAACATGAGTACACGTCTAATATTGAGTGTGACAAAACGGTTTGTTCATATACTTGTGTGCCCCTCTCTATTTCTTTCATCCGCCTATTATTTGAGTGCACTTTTCCTAACTGTCGTTCTCTCCGGCAGTATCTCTTCATTTCCCTCATTCGTCGCCCTATCATTCGGCATATTTTATGCCCTACATTTTGCTGTGACCTCACCCAGACCTGGTTACGTTCCGCCAAGTGAATCGTAATAATACCAAACTAATTGGACCGGTCAGCAGGTAATACGGTATCGCGTGAGTCGCCTAGCCACCTTTAATAGAGGCAATCTCTATTTACACAATGTGATAGAGCACAATCGACGCAAAGAATACAAAATTGTCTGTCTGAGAGATCCGGCTGAGGGATGGGCGAAAACATAGGTGATAATGAGATAATAGCTTCCGCTGGTCTATCTCTTTGTAATTATTAGAGTTAATCGGTCTGGGGGAGTGTTAAGTCATATTTTAAGTTAGAGTTAAGTGTTAAAGATTTTTATGTACGGGGCTGATGTTTGCTAGTAAGCAGTTTAAAGTAATGAGTAGATTTTTTATTTTGGTACTTTGTGTACGATAATTTTGGAACATAGCTCACTGAAGCTCATGTGTTAGTTTTTAAAAAAATAAAGAAACTGTTCGAATGCTCTTAGTAGTAGTTTGGGGAGAGATAAGGATGAGCTGAGCTCAGATGTTAAGCTGTGAGTTCGCGCACGAGCGACTTCACTGAGCTGTACTGAGAAACAATTATCTCAGGGAGTAGGGGATCTGACAGAGCTTCGAGACGGGTGGTTTTTGTCTCGTTAGTGTGATCAGAATATATATTATTGTAGGGAAGAGTTTCTTTCCCAATTTATGGATTTGTTCCAAGATATTATTCTAATGCCATGGATTACGTTGGCTCATATTACATAATAAGAATTGCGATGTATGCAATTCCTATCCTGATGGATTTGTACTTACATGATTTATTATTCTAATGCCATGGATTGCGTTGGCTCATATTACATGATAAGAATTGCGATGTATGCAATTCCTTTCCTGATGGATTTGTACTTACACGATTTATTATTCTAATGCCATGGATTACGTTGGCTCATTGATGTACCCAGTATTATAATGGATTTTTGTACTCTGTAATAACCTGTGACAATGTGCTGTTCCTTCGTGTACTTTGCGATGTTACTGTGTCGTAAATAAACTGTGTAAAGTTGAACTAGTTGGTCTATTTCATGACCTTACGTTACTGTTGTGTGGGTGAGAGGATAGCAGAATACAACACACCTGAAGAACCCATGACATCCACGTATTGTTAGATTGTACAACTGTCGGCCACCTGTAAGCCCGACCATACTTACTTTGTCCTTGTCAGTGATCCGAGATACACACCCGCCACCACAAACATTCACACAGTAGCAGAAGTGATGGCCTGTGTGGCCTGTTATAGAGAACATATATTAACATAAATGTCTGCTGATGTTGTTAAAGAAAACAAACAGTAACAGGGAGATTATGTTGGGACAGGAATACGTTCACAGATTTGTTTGTGAGTTTGCATAAAGAGGTAATCGGAAGTATTACGAATTATTAGAAAGAGGTCATGCGATGGAATTTTAAAATGTAATATTTTAAAAACACGCTGGGATATTATGATTTAAACACCTCTACCCATATAGTGCGAAATAGTCTGGATTGGTGTAAAGTGAGAGCCGAATACACAATGGTTCTCATTGGCAAATTCGTTAGAAGTACAATCTGGGATTTGAATTCAGAATTGGAAGTATAATCTAGCGAAATCGGAGTCACAGATCAGACTTCATCGCCACAACAAGCCAGCAATTCACCAAAGCCAGAAAGAGAAGAATCGGACAAACGATTCCACAATTATAAGTGACAGATCGAAGTATTTGGGCAACTTTGAAACTTAAAAAGTAAACCCGCATATTTTAAACGCAAAGACTGCAAACTTACAGGACCGAGTATTTGGGCAACTTAAAACTCAAAAGTAAACCTGTCATTTTTTTAAATGCGAAGACTGGAGTCCTAAGGAATCAGATCACTTGGCATATGAGGAATTTCCCAGGCCAAGTGATTCGATAGCATCTAACCTAATTTGCTAGTGTCCATTCTAAACTGTGCCAGGAGATTATGTTCCCAGAAGTTACTTTGGGGTAAATGTAAACATTTATTTTACAAATGTGAATTTGACATGTTTTTCTTGCTAAGTGGTTATATATGAGGCTGGCAACCTCAACCGATGAAAATAATATATTCGTAAACCACTACCTCAAGGCGAGACCAATGCGCCTGTTAATTTACAGCCCACAAATGTACTTAGCAGAGGCATTTGTTCTTTCTATTGTGTCTAAAAGTTCGTGGAACGAAGCTATCAGACGGTTCGTATAACAAAGCTTTCAGACTGGGAAGTGTCATCATCACATAAGAATTTACGAAACCACGGCTGCAGGATTCACCTATACCAGTTAAGTGCTTGTAAAAGGCAACAGCAAACGGACATTACATTGTGATTTTAATTTTAATCCTCAAACCAAGTCTCGATGAAGACAATTTGATTTACATCTAAAATTCATCATCATTTCATCGCTATTTCGACCTGTTAAACTAATTGATTAGTGAATGTGTTGCATGTTATTTTAAAACTAAACAATTATTGTTTATTCAGTTATTATAGGTATGAAAGCATACGTATGAGTTAGACTCTTTAATGGGACCCAAAGACGCAGCAATAGAGAACGCAGTCAGCGACTCATAGCTTGACTGCCTGCGTCAGGACCAGCGAATCAGAGCTGGTCAAGACCGCACTCCACCTCCACGTGGTGGTCCTGGAAACAGTCTGCAGCAGTGCAGTCTGGCTGAGCGAGTGTGGATCGCAATGGGAAGGCAAACCCGGTCCTAAACAATGCCGTGCAGAAGTCGGATGTGTCGACCGAAAGGTGCAGATATCACAGCTTAGGCGTAAACAGACACAACGCAACCACCGTCCTTTTCAGGACGAACGAGGAAGAAGAAGAAGATTCTTCTAGACATATTTTTACAGCTATAGAGCAAATACTAATGAAAGGGATTTCGCTGGATTTACACCAGCTGTGATCTTGAACAGGCTAAAATCATTGCTTAATTCTTCACAAAAGGCGGAGGATCCGATTTTAAACTTAACAATTGCCCTGCCAATACAGCATTGTTCTTGCCTTCAGCATTATATTGTGAAACTCCCTGGGAATAAAAGCGTCATTACCCTTCTATCTACAACTCTGTCAAGAGTAATTTTATGCAAAGGTAGGCACCTTCGACGACCCATTTTAGATACTCTTGCGTTTTGGCCACTGGTGGACTACTACTGCAGAGCTAAGGGGAGGCAATCCGTGACATTGACATAGATTCACCTTTCTCTAACAGACAACACCATACCAGAAACGACGAATGGAATCAGTTACTGAAAAGCACAATAACGCCAACAATAACACCAACCAAAGTAAAAAGTCATAATCTGGAGGAATAATACAGAACAATGCATACATGTGGCTGGCAACCCTATCATGTTTATTTTATTGGTATAGAAACCACCATTGGAAGATCACACGAATGCTTTTATGTAGGCTGTCTGTAAGAGGACCAGCTGTAGTTGTGGATCCATGCTTCTTAGAAAATAAATGAATACATAACTGTTACATAATGAGGAAATATATCACACATTACAAAATAGCCTACTGATATAACCGACTGATCGAGGCACGTGGTTAATATTTGAAATAGATGCTGTGACGTAGAATGGAAATATTGATACAGTGATCTGACAGCCTTTGCTTTCCCATTTAGTGTCTACCATTGGCTAAGCCAAACCACTCAAATTTCTGGTTGCATAACTCGCCTTTGAATCCACGCCCTAAACCTGCCAGTTTTAACAGGGGAGCGAATCACGTTTGTTTACCTGAGTTTCTCACGCGAGCTGATTTACCCATTGTCGGTCATTAGACAGATGCGCGTACAAATAACGGACTGTTTGAAGAGATACAGGGGAGATAATATTTTCCCGACCACCTTTGATGTTCGTACGTTTAAGGCGGAGATAAATGATTGATCTGAGGAAAGGGGACGTAATCTAAGAGAGGCCCGTGTACGGCCAGTCTTCTGATGTCGATCAGCATCGCTGAGTAGAATGAACGAGAACTTTTGATCCGGGAAACGTAATTTCCTGATTTCTCTGCTATACACAAGGTGTGAATTGTAACATCTTCTAGTGATAATAACACCTTGATCTGTATATATACCGCGCTCTCTCAAATTCAATTATCAGAGTCGCTCAGAGATTCTTGGATAATCTAAACACGCCAGACTAGAACCATTCTTTGCTAAATGTGTTAAAATGTCTCGTGGGGATTTCATTTTCGGATTTGTGGTAATAGAAATTGTGTTTGAGTGTTAAAATATGTTAAGTTTACCATTTTTATTCACTATAATTCCCTAGCGTTTAAAACTAGTGAAATAACATAACGCGCAGATATTTCCTTGCCAGTCGTTTAGCATATTGTAAATTCCATCACCACTTTTCTTACACAAGATGATACGGCTTAGCTGACTGAGATTATTACGCGTGACGGATGAGTGACCGAATAGAATTCGCATTATATCTCATTGTGTAAAATTAAATAAATGACTAGAGTTAATGTTATGTGACAAAACAATAGACGCCGACCAATAGCTTTCAGTGAAGGATTAATGGTATCTTCTTCGTGGCTACAAGTCCCAAGCTCCTTCGTGAACCGGTTGGTCCCAAGAGACCAATAAACATTAAGAATAAAATCGTATCTGGACTGAACATTACCCAGAATTATTTATCCAATTTTTCCAGCCCACTGGGCATACGAAAGAACATATATTCCTGACGTTTGACAGCCGTAGCAACGGAGTGATCCAGAAAACTACGCTGTTTCAAAATCGGCACCACCATAAGAGCCAGCCGATAGGATTTACCATCATCATCAGTTTTTTACATATTGTAACTTTTGTCTTAGCAACCAGATGCTTAGCAATACGGGAATTACTTTTCTCCTTTTTCAACTGTTAACATCCAGAGCACGTCTTGCTTCAGTAACTATTTGTGGTGACATCGATTTCATCCAGGGAAAATTAAAACACCAAATTTGGCGTCCACCTTGTAATTATTATTCGATATATAGGCTGGACTGGGGCCATATTTGGGCAACCCACCTGGCAGTATAGGTTCAGGGACTATTGTATTTTTTCAAAGGATACCAACACCATGAGTAGGTAAGCGAGAGTGTTTGTGGCCACATATGACAGAGTGAGAGATAGAGAGAGTGAATATTTTCCTTTGTTATAATCATTGTACTAATTTCTTTTTTTTGATTTCGCTAAATTGCGTACTTTACTGAGTAGTAATTTAATGGGGAACTTGTTCTTCATAGTCTATTCTGTAACCTAGTGCTTAACTTTGACCTTTGGGTTACTAACTTCTTTTGGGATCCTTTTCTCAACAAGGGGAGGGCACTTATTCGGTTATTTTCATATATCTGTAAACATGATTTTATTGATTTCTCTATATGTTTTGATGTTGCAAAAGGTTTAATGATAATAAACAACAAAAAAGAACTTAAATGTGCGTGTTGGTCAGACCCATACTCAATTAACCATATTTTTAACGTTTTGTGTGTCTTGTTGTCACATAATTGTGTGTGGGTGTGTTTAGTTAAACATATCTTTCTAGAGATAAGGGGTTGAAAGGGTGTCTCACACTAAAATATAGTCGTATAGATAGGCTGGACTAGAGAAACTATTCAGTCCAGAGACAACTTTTCTCCTTAACTATTCACTCGTGAAATCTATTTCTTCCACCTTTATTCTCACATATTTACAACTATTACCTCTGCTCAGACGGGACCATCTAAATTTAATTAACCGAATAATGGTGGGAAAAGATACATAAAAATATGATTACCAAAGTATAATTAAATTAACCTATCTAAAAATATAGGACAGATGCCCTGCTTTGAAACGTAATAAACACCGAACCAAATAATAAGAAGTAAAAATAATGACGTATTTTTTTATTAAGACTTTGATACCGGTCACCTTGCCACGAGCAGCAAGAATGCTAGCCACGTGGACACTGTCACATCCCTGTATTCAGGTTTTTCTTCATCTATTTACTTATTTATTTTTCTGGTTGAAGCAAATCCAAACTCCTCGTTAAGAGAAAACTTACTTACTTACTTAGTCGTTCCCCTTCTACCGTGAGGTGTAGAGGGTTGGAAGAGAGAGCGCCAGACTATCCTATCGGCTGTCTTCCTCCTGGCCAGGTTCCATTCTAGTCCTCGGTCCTTCAAAGAAAACTCTCAACTATAAAATACGAAGTAATAGAAAAAAAATCTTTTTTTGTATTATTAATAACACAGAAGCAGAAAACTATTTATAATCGAGGAAGTTGAGGGGAACTGCGGTAAGACGTGGAATACAATGGATGGGTTTGAAAAAAAATCGAAAAAAGGTGATTCGTCTAACGAGGACAAAAGACAAAGAAAATAGTCTACGTTACGGCCACAAGGCCTTCGTCAGGAAAGGAAAGAAAGTGAAGGCTAGATAGGACACATAAGACCTAAATAAAATAAAAACTGGGTACTTCCCTGAAGGCAAGAACCGAAATTCTATCAAAATCGCTGTCTGTTGATGACCGCGTGGCTGAACAGAAAGTGACTTCCGCCGCGATTTTGATAGAATTTCGGTTCTTGCCTTCAGGGAAGTACCCAGTTTTTATTTTATTTAGGTCTTATGTGTCCTATCTAGCCTTCACTTTCTTTCCTTTCCTGACGAAGGCCTTGTGGCCGTAACGTAGACTATTTTCTTTGTCTTTTGTCCTCGTAAGACGAATCACCTTTTTTCGATTTTTTTTCAAACCCATCCAGAAAACTATTTACAGACATACAAAAAAAGGCAGTTTTCTGATTAATGAAGAGCACTAGTTAGTGCTGATGAAACATTTTGTTGTTCACATCTACGAATTCGAGAAGAAGAGTAACCTTCATTGATCATTGTGAGTGCCAGAACAAATAAGTATTCAATACTATAAAGTGTGCATCAAGTTGAATATCTTTTAAAGCTATTGACATCGCACAAGAAAAAAATTAGAATATTTAAAATAAAATACAACAAATAGAGTACCTAAAACAAAATTATATGTCTAATATAACTGTTTATAACAAATTCATACAATTTTCAATGTTTGAAAATCTTTTATTCAGTTTAATATTCTTTTTATAATCAAATTGTTTCCCTTGGAAAGTAAACGCTACTTCCCCTAACTAGAACTGATGACGGGCAGAGAATTATTTAAGAATATTAATTTCATACGTTGCAAGCGTCTGTGAGTGTTTTCAGTTGTTTCTTCCCTCGCTCCAGTGTTTCTAGCACCCGTCCAATCTGACCAGATCCGTGATCTTTCGCTTATATTTAGGGTATTTTTTGCTAATTGCTATTAAAGTGTGACCGCTAGGCTCTTATCTCAGTCGTTTTCTTTAAATTTTTATTTCTTTGCTAGCATTGTCGTAAGCCCTGAAAAGAGCTAATCGTGTAGAGCAGCGGTTCCCAACCTTTTTTCACTTGAGTACCCCTTGGCAGCCCATTTCTATAAATTGTACCCCTAATATTAGCAAAATATTTGAAATTAATATAGTTGCTGTTATTCAAAATTTATAGATTATAAATAGAAATAAAAGGGCCAACCACGGGATTAAAAAACAATGTAATAAAAAGGTGAACAAACAGTGCATATATTTTTACATTAAAAAAATCAGGTTACAATAAAAATTAACACATTTAATTTATTAATAATAATAATAAAAACGTTGTTATTGTTAAAAGTTGAAATCACTTTTTATAACACACATGTCACGTGACCATCAGTCTCAATTCTGGACCTGCATTCAGTTTACTACGGTATTTATTTTTTATAAAGGTATAAGAAGAGAAAGCCCTCTCCACCAGCTCAGTATTTGTAAATGGCAACAGAAACTTAAGCGCCTTGTCGGTCAGCTGTTAATATTCTCTGCTGATGTCTCCCCAAAAGTTAATAAGGAATTTTCCTTTGTATTCAGCTCTTAAAGTAGTATCAGTCAAAAGTTCAATCAACTTCTCTTTTTCGTTGATTGATAATGTGGCTGCTTGGAAAATTTCTTCTTCAAAGGGATTTACAATCCAGTAGTTCTCTTTTCCAGGTTTCGGAAAGTACTTCTCGAAAGATGATTTTAGCCCTTTCAAGTGTTCAATTATTTTCTCGCTCATTTCTTGGGAGAGGTGCAGCTCGTTCTCAGATAGGAAATTGTGCAGAGTTTCAAATACCTCAGGCTGGCCTTTTTCAATACACGACCTCCAAAAATCTAATTTTTTTAATCATAGATTCAATTTTGTCTGAAACATTGAAGATCGTTACCGAGCTAATCTGAAGTGCCAAATTTAGTTTGTTTATTTGTAGGAAAATATCCGATAAGTATGCAAGACTCTGAAGCCAATCAGAGTCGTGTAACTTTGAAGTAAGTTGGAAAGGATGGTCTTCAAAAAAAGTTGGACTTCATGTCTAAGTTCGAACAGCCGGGTAAGGACTTTACCACGAGAGAGCCACCTTACGTGTGTATGAAGGAGCAGGGTAGAATGAAGACTATTCATCTCTTCACACAGTGCTTTGAAAAGCCTCGAGTTTGTGGACTTTGACTTTATAAAATTAATCACTTTCACAGCTTCATCAAGAACGACTTTTAATTCACCAGGGAGGCGGTTAGATGCAAGGCTTTGCCTGTGGATGCAGCAGTGGCTCCAGGTTATATTGGGGGCTACCTTTGTGACACGAGCGCGAAGACCGGAGTAGCAACCTGACATAGACTTGGCTCCGTCAGTGCATAGTCCACAACAATTAGACCAATTAATGTCCTTTTCTTTGAAATAAGAATCAATAGCATGAAATATATCCTCACCTCTTGTAAGCCCTGACAGAGAATGACAAAGCAAAAGGTTTTCTTCAACTTCATTGCTTTTCAAATACCTCTAACAAGCAAAACAGCGAAATTAGCAATATCTGTGCTTTCGTCAACTTGAATAGCAAAGAATTTACTATTTTTAATTCTACTTATTATTGTCGCTTCAACATCGTCAGACATTTCCTGCATTCTTCGAGAAATTGTATTGTTCGAAAGAGGGATAGCGTTCATTTTGCGAACATGTTCCTCTCCGATCATGCACAGAATGGCATCTTTTATACAAGGAGAAATTAAATTCTCAGCTATAGTATGATTTTTACCACTTTTAGCAATACGATAACTATTACGATAGGAGGCTTCAACCGCATTTTCATTATCTTTGTTAGCTGATGACAAGTACGATGTTGTCACGTAGGTCTTTATATCATTAAATTACCTACATCTTCTTGTTTCCTATGGGGTGTTCTCTGTAAACCCAAATGTAATTTTTGTTTGTTATTATCTTAACAAGAACTTGTTTTTCCTGTACTGTTCGCATCACTCGTTCCCTGGCGAAAAAAGGAATGATTTCTTCAGTATTCTAAATACTTTACCGGGGTTTTTTTTACCCTCCCATACTGGGATGCTCACACAGTTATTTTGATAGATGTCAGTCAGACGTGAAGTGCGATTTAGTTGCAGTCCATCTCAGACATCGAGCCGACTTGGGTCTGCACCTTCAGATGACACGACACTCCTGAGTTAGATTCTCGACGTAAACGCGTGAGAATGCTAGGAGAGAGCCGACATCCGTCTGCATTTTCAACGGTTAACAAGTAGTTGCATCGGCCGAACGCTTAGCAAAATTTGAATGTTTTTTTATAGTCACCGCAGTTTCAGACATCTGTACGTCTGGAAATCTGCCAGTCCTGCACAACTTCTGTTGGACGGGTCTTTAAAAATGCGGAAATATATTTACATAGAATGTGTCAGTTAAATAAGACGTCTAGTAATGGTAATGTTAAACGTAAGGTGTTTTACACGGGAAAGGGGAGATGATTTCGGAGTTTTAGAAAATGTGGGATTGTTTTGCCCCTGTTTTTCAAATATCCACCCATATAATTCTGATTTCATTTTCAGTCTCCAACATCTTCAGTAGGATGAAACAGAGGTCCCATGCTTAGCTTGTCACCTGGGAAGCTTGTATAGCTCAAATTAAATCAGTCTCGTCAGACAATGTCGATCAGCACCCACACGTAAGCTCCTATCAGGCTATCAGCTGACAGCTTACCGTTTTATAATGGTGAGACTTTACACCAACTCATAGGTTTCCTGTAGTGCTGTGGATGGTAAAGGAAATAAAACTCTGCAATAAAAAGACACTCTGGCTTTTTTCAACCTGATCACAACTTCTTATCCCTAAATCTATACATGGACAATATGGGGTCAGCCTCTTTGCATTCATGGCATAATAATCAGCCCCTATAGTTTATGACTCACACCCTTCTTTGTACCATTTTAACCACAGGTCCTCATGGCAGATACGATCCCCACTGTAAACTTTACATAGTTTGCTTATGCAATAACTAGGAGTAACCACATTTAATTCCTTATATATGATTCTCTCTTTTCTTTTTCTTTTCAAACTTATAAATGCTCTAGGCATCAGTGAAATAGTGTTTCGGAATAGAACAGTTAGGCTTCCTAACATTCCAATACAAAATATTGATATGTTTATTTAATATGCAACAGTGAAAAATACATGTTCAATGTGACCACTCAATAATGTTTTGTTTGGCATGTCCTTCATAGTGGGTACATTTCCACAGCAGTATTGACTTTTTTTCTTTTAATCAAAATGTAAATACTAACCAGCATTCTTACGTGAACATTATTTCAAAGAAAATATGTCACAAATAACGTTGACTGGCAAAGAATATGGCCTCAGTTTTGCTCTGCCCCGTCCAGATTGTGAAGCAAAGATCAGTTAATTTTCCGACAAGCTATCTACATGTGGTCCACGTAAGTTTTTGAAATAAAGTTTTTTCTATTCCAAATGGCCCCGAAGACCAGCTATGACTTTTGCCAATATCTATTAGAGCCTGGACAATGATTTTATGTGCACTACTACAACTTTTCAAACATTTGAAAAAAAAATTAAAACACCCAACAAATCGTGCCTCTGAGAGTTTAGTACGTCTTTTAGGAATGGGGATTTCTTGGTCAAGGACTGCATTTTCGGGTTTTGTGAAGGTCCTAGAATTTTTTACCCCTATACCAACTAATAGAGGAATTACGACAATGTTTTTTTAAACTGTGTACCCATGGCCATGGCTAACGAACAAGAACAACGCTGATCAGTCAAGCGTCCGTAGACATTTAGTATTTTCTTAATAACTTGGCTAATACTGGTAATTGGACTACCATATTTTTTAAAACAAAATTTTTGCTAGAGGGACTTCTAAGCTTAACCATATGATTCTCTGTGCATACATTTCGAGAAAAGTTTAGATTTTCAACTTTTTGTCCTCAACCCTCGTCAAATATAACTTTTGGGCCACATCTGGCCATCTTCCCTCCCTGTGGGCTAAAACCTACTATTAAATTTTAACGGGCTAACATCCTTGAGTAGCACGTCAAATTTTACCGCTAGGAGGAAATAAAATGTTTGTCTGTGTGTAATTTGCCTTTGGTGTTTGCCCACTTTTGATATGATAATTAAATAGACCGCGTGCAGAAAAATCAGTGGTTGGTTTTTCAAAACTTTTATCTGTATAAGCGTTATATTTTTCCCTCGTTCTTACTACTGTGTGTTTACCGAATTCGTTACATGTATGTTAGTGTTGAGTTAACATAGACGTTAATTCAAAAGCCAGTCTGGTCACACAGTTGGCCTTTGTTAATTACAAGCTTCCCCCCCCCCCAGACATGTCTGACGCCTTTAAAAGCGGTCGTAGGAACCCCCCCCCACCCCCCCCCCCCCCCCCCCCCCCCCCCCCAGCCGGCTTTTCGTGCATCAGATCACGGCGAGAAATTAGAATTTTTTTTTTTTTCTACGTTTTCGAAACCGAAACTAAACGTGTTATTTTTACGGCGGGTCATTTCTTAGCATTCCCACTGCACAAAAGGATCGCCCTACTGGCGATTAGATGAAACCATCATAAATCTGAGGGCTGATGTCACATTCTGTTGTTTCATAGGGGCTGAAAAAAAATTCTCCTTGTTTTCGATAATCTCACAGTTGTTTTGTTTGTAAATGCCGCAAGAGTAACGAAGGTTTCATGCTACCATTGGATAATACTTCCCGACACACTACACAGTGGGGCTTAGCACAGTCCTCATCTCCTATAAACGAAAACCCATACTTCATGTATTCGTCACTGTATTTTCTCTTTTTAGCTCTATGTAAAACTGAAGATCGTGTCTTTTCACTATCCTGCACCAAAGTCTTAGGCGTGTCCTGAGAAGTACTTGGCGATTGATCACATTCCACATTATGTTTCAGCTTTTTTACTGTGCCGGTTTTCAACCACTGATCCATATCTGATAATACACGAATTGAACAATTAATCACTTTAAGTTAAGTTAAAACAATGACAAAAACTACTGTATATAGAAACACTGTCTCACTTTCTCACGTTTGTAAAATTTGGGTCAGGAATCGACACTGTTACTTCCGGGACATTAGACGTTCATAGATAGTGTGGAAGATCAAACAAGTCATATTTTTGATGAAATATTCAACGGCACAACTATAATCCCATAGTCATCATAATGAAGACTATTGTGTAAAAATATTGAATTGTGGTCACACGAAATACCATAAATTTTCACACACGCCAGTCCAAGCAGACAGCACGCCGTGGCCCGCAAGAAAAACGGCGGAGATTGTCTCACACAGTTCATGTTGTATAGTATAGCGTTGAATTAATTTCACAACTTTTGACGTCTTTACACTTATGTATCTTTTTTCCGCCATTACTTAATTTTTTTTTGCGTACCCCTGAACGTCCTGTCGCGTACACCCAGGGGTACGCGTACCACAGGTTGGGAACCGCTGGTGTAGAGGACCGTGAGCTGGTTGTCTGGAGTCGTCACGTCGTGCGTTTATTCTAGCATTGTTGCGTATTCAATGTAATCTTGTGCGAAGATAGACACCTTTGAAGACCCACATTATTTACTCTTGAGTTTTGGCCACTGTTGAACCACTACTGCAGAGCTAAGGGCAGGCAACTTGTGACACCTGTAACTTTGCTAGGTTATTCTCATTGTAAAATAATGTATGACTGAAATAAAATAAAATGAATGGGATAAAGAAGACAGGAAAAACGCTGAACAGATGGCACTGGTCATGAAGATGTAATGAATGTGTTGGATGGGTAACCACATGTCTGTCTGTAACTCACTTCACCACGTATTTACTTTCTGTATCCCTGTTTTTCTCTTACTCGGGGACTTTCTGTGTGAGAACTGCCTGATAATGCTTTCAGGTGTTACATATAGCCTCACGTAGATCCACTGCTTTCTTTTAACATATTCATATTGATGTATGATAGTATACGAAGAAGATGAAGAAGAAGATAAATAAGAAGAATACCTTAGTAGAGCATACAAATCCATGTTATGTGATGAGCTGGTGTCAACGCTCTGTTATGTGATGAGCTGGTGTCAACGCTCTGTTATGTGATGAGCTGGTGTCAACGCTCTGTTATGTGATGAGCTGGTGTCAACGCTCTGTTATGTGATGAGCTGGTGTCAACGCTCTGTTATGTGATGAGCTGGTGTCAACGCTCTGTTATGTGATGAGCTGGTGTCAACGCTCTGTTATGTGATGAGCTGGTGTCAACGCTCTGTTATGTGATGAGCTGGTGTCAACGCTCTGTTATGTGATGAGCTGGTGTCAACGCTCTGTTATGTGATGAGCTGGTGTCCACGCTCTGTTATGTGATGAGCTGGTGTCCACGCTCTGTTATGCGCGGTACTTTGATCTGGTTTGTATAGGAACTGTTTTGCAGAAAACCTTTTTTTTTTTTCTTCTCTCAGATGTCAGTGTGTGACCTCTATCAATCTGTAAAGCATAGGCCTGTTAAATGTATTTCCTGGCTTTAGTAGTAAAATTATCATTCAATTTTTACGACATCGTTATTAGAATGATGTGGGTCTAGCCTTCACTTCCTAATAACAACCTATTATCCACAAGGACTATTTTTTTTTAAGAATTGATCACTTATTTCAAATAAGCATACTAACTGGTGCCGGTGGTGGAGGGAGTGTCCGGTATCGATGAGCTTCCGTTAAGGTAGTAGGCTACCCACAAAAGATTAAAAAAAAATAAAAATCCAACAATTTTCATTTTCATGCTTTAAATCATCGTCAACATGTTCTTGTACTAAAAATAATTCATAGAAGCTTAGAGATACTCTGGTATGATAGGAATCAGTGTTTTTCTACACACACCCCCTTGAGTGATTTGCATAGCAACCAATGTTTATAGTTGGTTACCGTGTGAATAATGACCCAACATCAAGGTGCGTAATTGTAAAACTGCGAAATTATAATTATACTGAGGCAACAGGAAAAAGATATTTATAACTTTTCCAAGGAGAATCACTCAATGATTTCTTATGAATTTTTCAAAAGTGTGTATCTAGAAAGCTTTGATCGTAAATTTCAGCATTTGTTACATGCATTGTGCATTTCCCTTCCCCCCCCCCCCCCATCAACTCTATTTATTGCTAGTTTTATACTGATTCTGTATAATAGTAGTTAGCAGAGCTTCTTTTGTTCACAGTGGGAAATAAGACAAAGTAAGTTCCTTGGAAATCGGTACATCAACAAACCGTTGCCTGAAAATGAGACACCTATTGTCGATAGTGACGCTATAAAGCCTCTGTGCTCCTCAGCAAAGAAAATAAAGGTCCAAGAAAGTGAAGGACAAGCTAAAAATGACAACAGAGGAAATGTGTTTATCCTTATGGATGTAAAACTGCTGTTTGGGTTTTTATGCGCTAACTTTAGATGTGACAAATGTTATCAGTACTCACTGACCTGTGAGATCGTCGAAGAGACTCGGGATGGCTTTTGTCATGAAATCAGTATCAAGTGCACAAACTGTGTCGAATGGAATGCCAATTTCAATACTTCTGATGTTTCATCTCCAGCTACTCACAAACACAAAGAAGTAAATGTGCGAATGGTGGCATTTGTGCGTTCTGTTGGGAAAGGCCACAGTGCATTGCATAATTTTTCGATATACATGAACACAAGTCAACCCATGGCAAAGAAAGCATACAGGAGAACGCTGCACAGGATCTATTCAGCAAGTAAGGACATTGCAATGGAAAGACCCTAAGAGCACCGAAAAGGGGATTCATAGACACTGCAGCTGCAGTTGAAGGAGACCTTTATTCAACAGGAGCTCATTAAACTTCATTTTGTGAGTTCTTTTTCTGTTTTTCTTCGATTTCTCAGAATTGTCTTTTTAACATAATTGGTGATCTTTGAAACAAGATATCTCTGGATCTGTACATTCAATTGACATGAAAATTAACACAGTTGGTTGTCATATAATCTTACAGATTCTGACCTAAAATGGATACAATTGAATTCAAAGTTTTAGTTTTATGACCATCATGCATATATAATGAGGCACAAATATCAAACATTCCAGAAATATAAATTTTGAAAATTCATTAAAAATTAACCTTTCTGTCAATCTCTGTCATGTTAAGTCATAACCTCACGCTATATATAATGATTCAATTTGCCAAGTTTCAGTCAGATCCTTGTACAAATAACATAGTTATGATGTTTTGAAAAAGGTGTATAATTTGTTCACTACGGCGGCCATATTGGATAGCTAATTTGCATAATTAATGAGGTCATTATGTGGACAAAAATTTTAAGTCCATACGAACACTATACCCATGGTTGTTTGATTCTGAAAGGACAATTTGAGTTTTTTACCCTATCAAGGTAGCCTACTACCTTAAACCTGAATGCTCGTAATATAGTGCCTACAGTTTAACTAAATGTTTACAAAATTGACGCGTTAAAACAAATGGTAAAACTTATTTACTTCTCTGTCGAGAACTGGCACTGTCTGTTTCTTCTCACCAAACACGTGCAATGGATACTCCGGATCCTAATTCTTCAATTACTGTTAATTTTAATTAATGTCCCTCACGTTTGTCCATTCTATTTTTTTCGTCATGGTATATTAATTTTTAAATAAATATACAGCGTAAAAAAAATTATCATGCGAAGTAGTAATGTACGCGTTACGATGGCACATCACTCTGGCGAAATATAAAACAGACAAAATTATCATGCGAAGTAGTAATGTACGCGTTACGATGGCACAGCATTCTGGCGAAATATAAAATAGACAAAATTATCAGAGCTAAAAGTCTTTTTTTTTAGGAGCCGCAGTAGCACTGGCTTCCTAGCTCGGTGGTCCATGGTTCGATCCCCAGTTGAAGTGGGATTTTATAGACCGCAAACGGCTCCTGGGTCGACTCAGCCTCAATAATTGGGTACCAGAGGAACTTCTGGGAAGGTTAAGGCGGCCGGCGTGATGCTGACCACATCATCCATAGTGTGCCGATGGTCAAGAAAATATGGGCCTAACACCATATTCCCAATATGCCTCAATGGGCATGTAACGGGATCCTTATTTTTAAAGGTCTTTTATATTTGGACATGCGCCCTAATATAACCGGCTAGTTGAACGGGGCGCGCCTCGCCAAAACGAGGCAACACTTTATTTAAAAAAAATCTGACGAAATCTTTATTTAAACACATTATAAAAACGGTGCGTACTGAATTTTGAACCGGGAAATTTGTTAGTTAAATCCGAATTATGTTAAATTGAGGTTCTGATTAATCTAGGATTTACTGTATGTAATACGTTTACTATAGTATTTCAACCGCGTGTAAACGGGGGCCCCGAAATGGGAGCAAAGAATAGGAGCACTCTAACCAGCCACACTTAAAGAACGCAACTAAGGAAAGTTCGACTTAGAACCGGATCCAGTTGAAATTTTAAGCTACAAAAACTTTTTTTAAAGGACAGGGAAGCTGGAAAAAAAAAAGTGAAAACTATGAAGAAAATACGAAAAGCCAGTGAGCTAATGGCCAGTGCTGGGTTACTCCTCAGGCCACCTAGACATTTATGTCGCGGTAGGGCAATGGTTAGTGGTCCACGGTTCAATTCCCAGTTGAGGTGGGATTTGTTAGATCACAAACGGCTCCGTGGTCGATCCAGCCTCATGAATTGGGTACCAGAGCCACTCTGGGAAGGTTAAGGCGGCCGGCGTGAGGCTCACCACATCACTCCTAGTGTGCCGATGGTCAAGAACATATGGGCCTAACACCACATTCCCAATGTGCCTCAGTGGGCGTGTAACGGGATCCTTTACCTTTTTTACCCACTAGACACGGGACTACGGTCCCGGGCTTACAGGGGCCGCCGCGACAAAAAGCAACGGTGTCATAACTCACACAGCTCTACAGCAACGGCACGTGCATGATAGTATGCTCGTGCGTGCATGGCAATAGTATCTATACAACAGTTAGTTTATTACTTACTTCCACCCCCGATTTTTTCCTTTTTTAAAATTATGTTTTCTTTGTAGGGGCCCCAATAATTTTAACCAAATCTAAGGGCTGTAGCGAACACTTGTTTTTTTATTTATTTATTTATTTATTTTTTTGTGTGCATATTATTATATATTAATAAAAACAGTTATCTGAAATACTTTAGTTATTTTTTTTTTCTTTTAGTTTTACTTTTTAGAAGATTGGAGAGGGGCCCCAAAATATCTTAGTATGCTAGGTCCCCCGGAGTTCTTAATTCGTCCCTGCTTACGACACATGACAGGAGGACTTGGCTCCTTACTATTTACACTTACATAACTTACAGCTAATAATGAATTACGTATTTAAAATACATACATACTGTTACTTGGTGGAGGATTTAACCAGGATTGTGGAGTCGGCCAAAAAATTTTCCGACTACGACTACGGAAATTTTAGAAGTCCGACTCCAACTCCGATTACAGTTTTTTTTTTATTTTTTTTAACTAGAGATATGTCAAACATTATGCACTTATATGGAGTTATATGTATTATGATATGTGTGCGAATAAATGAATACGTGGCTTTCGTAGACTATATTTAACAATATTCACTCATTCATACAGTAATACTTACTTACTTACTTACTTAGTCGTTCCCCTTCTACCGTGAGGTGTAGAGGTTTGGAAGAGAGAGCGCCATACTATCCTATCGTCTGTCTTCCTGCTGGCCTGGTTCCATTCCTGAACCCATTGAGTCAGATTGTTTTACGGCAGTGGAAGATGACCAGTGTAACATTCTATACATATATAAATATACATTAAAAAGTTTATAGATTGTTGGTATAAGTACATACTTATAATAATAATAATAGCCCCTTCAGTCATAACTGACTATGGGAATGCGCCCCTGAGGTGGCAGCCGTCAGCTGCTTATTTTCCTGGTGCTCCTTTCGACGTTTTCTCCTCACCTCTGCTTCTTGTGTGAGCCTCTCTTCGCCAAATCTGAGGTGGTGCCGTAAATAGCATCGCCACTTAGTGCGATCGGCAGCTTCATTCTCCCATGTTGCTGGATCCATGTCCAGTGCCCTCATATCTCTCTTGCACACATCTTTGAACCTCAGCTGTGGTCGCCCAACTGTTCTCTTGCCATCTGCTAATTGTCCGTAGAAGATATCTTTTGGGATGCGACCATCTTCCATGCGGCGAACATGGCCAAGCCAGCGAAGTCTGCGCTGTCTAAGCAGCGTATACATACTTTGAAGGCCAGCACGTGACAACACCTCGACATTTGTCACTTTATCTTTCCACGAGATGCCGAGGATGCGGCGTAGACACCGCAAATGGAAGGTATTGAGCCTTCTTTCTTGCTTAGCATAGGTCGTCCAGGTCTCGCTGCCATATAGGAAGGAGTGTGCTGGTGATGCAGGCATTATATACCGCAGCTTTGGTCTTCATTGTGAGTTTAGAGTTTCCCCAAACAAGCGATGTGAGGCGGGCAAAGGTAGCTGCAGCTTTGCCAATGCGGCTGTCGATTTCTGTATCCAGTGAGAGTTTGTCATTGATGGTAGACCCTAGGTATGTGAAGTGGTGCACCACTGCCAATTCATAGTTATCGATAGTGATAACTGGTGCAGTACCCACATCCTGACTCAGCACATTCGTTTTCTTTAGACTTATTGTGAGGCCAAAGTCCTTGCATGCTTTAGTGAAGCGATTCATCAAGCTCTGAAGCTCCTGTTGGCTTTGAGTGACGACTGCAGCATCATCAGCGAACAACAAGTCTCTTATAGTGACCCTTCTGATTTTTTGTTTTTGCCTTCAGCCTTGAAAGATTAAACAGACGGCCATCTGACCTAGTGTGAAGGCATATTCCTTCAGTTGCATCTCTGAATGCAAGTCTCAAGAGTAAGGCAAAGAAGATTCCGAAGAGGGTCGGAGCCAGAACACAGCCTTGTTTAACGCCACTTCGTATATCAAAGGGCTGTGACGTGCTTCCAGCATATTGGACTGTTCCCTTCATGTTGTCATGGAATGACTTTATCATTTCCAGCATTTTAGAAGGGCAGCCTATTTTCAGGAGGATTTTAAAGAGTCCATCCCTACTAACCAGGTCGAATGCTTTTGTGAGGTCTATAAAGGCGATATATAATGGTCTTTTCTGCTCTCTTAATTTTTCCTGAAGCTGGCGGAGAGAGAAGATCATGTCTGTTGTTGATCTGCCAGCTCGGAATCCACACTGTGCCTCTGGATATATGCGCTCAGCTAACTTGTGTAGTCGCATTAAGATGACTTTGGCAAAAACCTTACCAACAATACTAAGAAGAGAGATGCCTCTGTAGTTATTGCAATCACTTCTGTCTCCTTTATTTTTATACAGTGTTACAATCTTGGCATCTCGCATGTCTTGAGGAATAGTTGTCTCTTCCCAGCACTGGCACAGCATCCTATGCAGGGGATGTAATAGCGTGCTCTTACAGCATTTGATTAAATCAGGAGGAATCCCATCACTGCCTGGTGCTTTGCCAGAGGCCAAGCTATCAATGGCCTTACTGAGTTCCTCTAATGTTGGTTCGGCATCCAGCTCCTCCATAGTTGGCAGACTATTGACAGCATCAAGGGCTGGAGGCGTAACGGTATTGTCTCTAGCGTAAAGCTCAGAGTAGTGCTCGACCCACCTCTCCATCTGCTTACCCTTATCGGTTAGCTTCTCTCCGCTGATGGTTTTTAGCGGTGCCGTCTTACTTTTATGGGGGCCAAGTGCTTTCTTTATACCGTCATACATTTGTCTAATGTTGCCTGTTTGCGCTGCGATCTGGATGCTCTCACTGAGCTGGAGCCAGTAGTCATTTGCACAGCGTCGAGCAGTTTGTTGAACTTTGCTTCTCGTAGCCCTCAGGATCTGTAGGGTTCTGGCACTAGGTGAACGTTTGTATTCATTCATAGCACTGCGCTTAGCTTCAATAACAGGTGCCATCACATCTGATGAAGCGTCAAACCAGTCATTTGACTTTGCTGTTTTCTTACCAAAGGTGGCAAGTGCAGTACTTTGAATGGTGTTCCGTAGATGCTCCCAGTTCTCTGTAATAGAATCACCATGCTGAGGGCTACTGAGCACTTTCTTGAAGGTCGCAGTGAATTGAGCGATCATGAAAGGGTCTGACATCTTGCTGGTATCAATGCGTGGTTTCCCTTCATGTCTGACACGATAGAGTTTTCTTGGTTGTGCTCTGATTTTGCAGCAAACCAAGGAGTGATCTGTGTCACAGTCTGCACTATGGTACGAGCGCGTGGAGAGCACAGACCTGAGGAGTGGCCTTCTGACGAGAATCAGGTCAAGTTGGTGCCAGTGCTTGGATCGTGGGTGTCTCCATGACACCTTATGCTGGGGTTTTGTCTGAAAGAAGGTGTTGGTCACGCAGAGGTCATGGTGGACGCACAACTCTAAGAGCCGTTGTCTATTTTCATTCATCTTGCCAATACCAAACCTGCCCAGACATGAAGGCCATGAAACATTATCGGCACCCACTCTAGCATTAAAGTCACCACGGAGAACAAGCTGTTCTTGCCTAAGTATGCTTTTGATTACTGCTGCTAGATTCTCGTAGAACTCATCTTTAGCTTCCGAGGCAGAGTACAGAGTAGGAGCATACACACTGACAAAGGTGATGGGACCTGTGCTAGTTTGCAGGCGGAGCGTTAACAGGCGTTCTGATCCATTCTCGCCTGGTTCAACCATGTTAGTTAGCGATTTTTTGACCGCAAAACCTACTCCGTGTTCTCTAGCTTTATCAAGATCTTTCCCTTGCCAATAAAATGTGTAGTCCTTCTCGCTCACCATTCCAGAGCCCGCCAGGCGCGTTTCCTGAAGTGCAGCTATATCCACCTGAAGTCGTTTAAGCTCATCATTAACTATGGCTGTCTTCCTTACATCGTTTACATCCTGTAGGTTTTCGGATAGTCCAGTCAACATAGTCCGGACGTTCCAGCATCCCAATCTGAGAGTTTGCTTATTTCTATTTTTTCGATAATTGCTTGGTGCAAAATTTTCTGTCTACAGTTCGGGTTTGACCCTAATCCCCATGCACCCAATGGGGAAAGCAGACAGTGGCGGGACAACACCTTATTGACTGGGGGCTGCCCAGCTTGAAGCGGGCGGTAGCTGTCCAGTGAGATCCTAGAACCTCTCCCACTGTCGGAAGTAGCCCCTGGCGCCATGCCCCACGCCAATTGGGCAAAATGCTTATAACCGGTAACTGCTACTTCCCGTGTTTTGCCGACACCTATAGGGTGAAGCTGGAGTGTCCTCTCCAGGGCGCGAGCTTGGGCACAGTTATATGGAGATCAAGCTGTTGCCCATGCAGCATGTTCCCCCTCTCCACACAGCCGGTAGATCCAAAGGAACGGCAGTAGCCGATACAGTTTGGTACCAGCCATGTTGCAGGAGTTGCCAGAATAATGTCGAATCGACATTAGACTGCCTTAGGGACTCCGACTCTGGATTTATCCTCAGGGTTTACTCCCGAGTACATACTTACACCATGATATCATCATCTACTTCCTGCTCCCTATGGAGCCTGGGATTACCTCTGCTATATGTCCCTTGTAAGGAAACCAGCACGAAGCAGTCATCAGCTCTTGCAGTGTTGGTTTAAGTTACATGTTATGTTAAATAATGAGGTTGCCAGCCGCATATGCAACTGTACATCTAATAGCAATTTATACACGTAAAATGCAAATACAAAATAATAAAATATACATGTTACAATTTACCCCAATACATTTAGGATAATAATTATATCCTGACCTGGTGCACACACAAAAAAAAAAAAACGGCCGTAATATGTCTGCCAACTTTTTAAGACGCCAAAGACCTTCAGGTGGGATAGGTGTCTAACTAGGTGCATTGAAGAAGGATCTTAGAACTTGGGGCGCACAGTGATAACTCATGAGTTACTCCTTTCTACTCTCAGAATTAATTTCCAGTCTTATGGCCTGTCCTTTACTGGAATCTTAATATTAATGGTTATCATGGCTATCTATGATTTTATCTTTGACGAAGAGGGAAATGCAGAGCTAAAATCTTTCAATGTTCTAGTTTATAAGTGGAATGTTTTTTCTCACACATTGCTTCCCATAATGCTCCGTTGGGAAAAGATCCAATCAGTAGTAGTTTAGCATTCCTATATCAAACCAACCATAAGCAAATCGTCTGATTTTAAAATGGGTTCCTCCACCCTCATGTGAACATTACTGTATGACAATATAAGTATTGCCTCGTACATGTTACTCATATCGCCGTCCTACCTTAGATTATTACCGATAATCTCTTAGAGATGAAACACTCTCATAGTTGTTTATTACAGCAACGTCATCGGAAGTGTTACATCATTCCTCGTGCACCAGTATCAAGATTTTTATCCTACAACTCTGCTTATAAAACAACTTGGCCCGGAAATATGTCTAAACATGGTACGAGAGTAGTAGTAGTAGTATATAATGCGCAAAACGGTTAGTATTCAGGCGGCGCGTGACTTTTTATATAAGGAAAATCAGGCGGCACGGCAGGGGGCGCGCAGGCGCTGAAATTTCAGGCGGAGCGTCAGGCGTTGAGCGTGACTTTTTATATAGCAATATATTAGTTCGATAATGGTGTTGTTTACAGACAATATTTAGACAACAGTTATACGATATATTTAGACATATATTTAGACAACAGTTATACGATATATTTAGACAATAGGAAGACGATATATTTAGAGATATATAGTTATATAACAGAAAACACTAGATACATTTTATATATTTATTGACAAAGTTAGCCGGTCTATGGGTGCTGTAGGGTGATGGCTAACCTCACGGAGTGAAGTGTCGATTCCGCAGGAGGAGCGTCAGGCGGAGGCGCATGACTTTTTATGTAGCGATATATATTAGCCGGGGTGACTTCCTCTGACGATCAGACGCATGACTTGTTATATAGCAATAAATTTGTTCGAGCACGGCGGGCGTGTTGTTTATACAAAATACTTAGACAAGATATATATAAAAATGTAAAAATATAAAAAAATCGATAATGACGGATAATATAAAAAATCAATAATGGTTGGTTAGTAGGTTACTAAGGGGGTTATTTGAAGCGAGTGGAGCCTTTTTGTGCTGGCGCGGGTGACGACGCATGGGTTTAATGTAGCGAGCGGGGTTAGGTTAGGGGGATTTTTGTGTGATGTTGGGTGTGTTTGTTTAGACATATATATATATATATATATATATATATATATATATATATATATATATATATATATATAAGAACCAAATAGGATCCTGACTATCCTAAAAAGGACATGGCTGTCTCTCACATAAAAAGAGGTGTCAGACAAGGTTGTGGGCTGTCCCCCTGCCTATTTAATTTATACACCGAAAAAATTTTCAAACAGATACAGAAAATACCAGGACTGAACATCAGTGGAAGGTCAATAAACAACCTTAGATATGCAGATGATACCGTGTTGTTAGCTGAAAGCGAACAGGAGTTACAAGAACTAGTGAAGCAAGTGAACAGTATAAGTCATGAATATGGACTCGACATTAATATTGAGAAAACAAAAACTATGATAATTAGCAAAACAGACGATAAACCCACATTAAAGATAAGCGTAAATGGGGAAATCCTGGAACAAGTCAAGAGCTACGTATATCTCGGTCATATAATAACAGAAGATGGCAGATGTGAAACAGAAATCAAGAAGAGAATAGGAATGGCCAAAGCTACATTCAACAACATGAAACATATACTGACATCCAAACAGTTATCTCACAAATTAAAACTGAGAATCATAAAGTGTTATATATATTCTGCATTTCTGTATGGTGCAGAAACATGGACGATGAATAAGCAGTTGGAAGAAAGAATTGAGGCTCTTGAAATGTGGATATATAGAAGAATGGGGCGTATCTCTTGGAAAGAGATGAAAACAAATAAGGAGGTCCTAGAAAATCTAGGTATGAAAAGAGAACTAATGAGGGAGGTCAAAGTTCGACAGCTAAAATACTTTGGCCACATAAAAAGGCATAACACCTTGCAGAAGACCATAACAGAAGGGAGAGTTGAAGGCAAACGTGCAAGGGGAAGACAGCGCTATAAGTGGGAAGACAACATCAAGAGATGGACAGGAAAGAGTCTATCAGAGTGCACCATCAAGACAAGAGACAGAAGACGTTGGAGATCCATTACAGCCAACCTTCGTTGTGGAGATGGCAACTGATGATGATGATGAAGGGGGTTTTTGAAGCGAGTGGAGCCTTTTTGGGCTGGCGTGGGCGACGATGAATGTTGGTCTGTAGCTGGCGGTTGTAGCTTAAAGGGGATTTCTGTGTGTCGTGTTGTGTGTTGGTGTGTTTGTTTAGACATATATATATATATATATATATATATATATATATATATATATATATATATATATATATATATATATATATATATATATATATATATATATATATATATATATATATGCCAGTGGAAGTCATCGTTTACCGGTGCTAATGATCGGTAAAGCCAAAAAACCACTTTGTTTTAGAATGTGACATGTCTCCCATTGTGCTACAAAGCACAGAAGAGTGCTTGGATGAATAGTGAAATATTTCTTGATTGGTATACAAATCAGTTCATCCCAAATGTGAAGAGGTTGAGAGAACAAGAAAAGAAAACTGGAAAAGTAATTCTTCTACTGGACAATGCACCATCTCATCCAGAGACGGATACATTGAATGCAGTTGATGCACATTTCAAAGTAATTTTTTCTGCCTCCCAATGTAACAGCACTGATTCAACCAATGGATCAGGGTGTTATAGCAAAGCTTAAAAAGATGTACAAGAATGAAGTCATGCGTCGTTTATTGTTGGCTGAAGATGAAGAAAGTGTGGTGGCGTTTTCCAAAAAGCTTAATCTCAAAGACTGCTGATATATGTTAGCTGATGCTTGGACCACCCTGTCACAAGATAATCTCAACAAGGCTTGGAATAGATTGCTTGGGAAAAAAGGAGGAAATGAAACTACTGTAGTGGACACAATTGATGATTGTATAAATGAAGTTGTGGAATTGTTTCAAGCAATGCCCGGATTTTCGGCCTGTGACAAAGATGATGCACACATGTGGCTAGAAGATGATAATGATTCTGGTTTTCAGTTTTTGAATGACGAAGAAATTTTGTCTTTTGTGCAAGAAGAAAACCAAATACATGTAGTGACCGATGATGAAGACACCTCAGAAGTACATGATGTACTTGTAGATTATGAAGAAAACCCAAAAACGTCGACCAAGTCCTGAAGAGGCCTTTATAGCACTAGAAACAGCGATGGCTTGGTACGAGCAAGAAGATGACAGCTGTCCTACACAGCTTCTGCTGTTGAAGAGAATGGGGGCAGCCAAAAGGAGACTATCCAGTTTGGTGCAAAAGAGGATTCCTCATTATTTTAAATAGTGGGCTACATCTGTGCAAGTACATATATACGTAAGTTGTGCCTGGTTTTGAATCGTTTGTAATGTTATTTTGAAAATATTTCTCTTTCTTAAAAAAATAATTAATACAAGTAGTACATGCACTGCAGTGTAATGAAAGATTTTGGTGATACAGTGATTTAATACAGTGTGGGTATTATTATTACAGTACAAGTAAATATGTTTTATAGTGTAATTTCCTTGTGATGGTTAATTATTTTTAGAAATATGTGTACATGTACTCGATACATTATGCAATCCAATTATCCGAACATTTGATTATCCGAACGATGCTCGGTCCCATGGGGTTCGGATAAATGGAGTTCTAAACTGGAGCACGTTATCAAACTGATTAAAAGAGAGAAACCCGCCTCAAGACTAGACAGAATATACGCAACAAACAGTTACAATATACACAAAACTCACCACATAAAAAACACGCTTAAATTCACAGATCACGAAGCAGTATACACAATATTAAGTACGGGACACACATATACAAAATTAAAGAGATCCCCACATTGGAAATTCAACAATAATTTGCTAACAAATACTTTCTTCACAGACACAATAACACAACTCATTCAGGGTTACACACAGGATATCCCCAATAACAACATTGCAGAATATTGGGACCTGTTAAAAAACACAATAAGGGATAGAACACAGATTTTAGCAACAACAATACACAGGGCTTTTAAGAGGGAACAAAAATATATTAGAAGATGCAATAAGTTTAACAAAGCAGATAGACAAATCTAACCCACACATTCATTCTTTAGAAGAGCAGTTAGACCTGTACAAACAACACACATACCAAGGAGCTCTCCTTAGATCAAAATTAAATACTATTACACAAGAAACACCCAGTAGACAGTATTTAGCGATTGAACAAAATGTACAACACAGTAGACAAATTCACGAAATAGTTGATATGAATGGGAAACAACAGACAGAAGACATTAATATTAGACACGCTTTTTTTGAATACTACACACATTTATACACTAAAGAACCAACTAATGTAAACACACAGGATAAATTTCTACATTACACAAAACGTTTAAGTGATGATGAGAGCAAGAAATTAGACGAAACTTTAACTTTAGAAAACTTAAGGGAAGCGATTAGTACTTTCCAGAAAAATAAATCACCCGGCCCAGATGGGTTAACGGCAGAATTTTACTTCTTCTTTTTCCCACTTTTAGGCCCCCTTTTAATTAAAGTGTTTGAGGAAGCCTTCCAGAAAGGAGAGCTTCCGAATAGTTTAAATGAATCCTTTATCACTTTAATACCTAAAGATAATGCTGACAGAAAGTCAATCAAAATTACAGGCCTATTTCACTTTTAAATACTGATTATAAAATTTTGGCCAAAGCTCTCACTCTGAAGCTTAAATTATTCATGAAAAATTTGGTACATCCTGACCAACAATGTAG
Organism: Oreohelix idahoensis; assembly: GCA_024509875.1. Classification (NCBI taxonomy): domain Eukaryota; kingdom Metazoa; phylum Mollusca; class Gastropoda; order Stylommatophora; family Oreohelicidae; genus Oreohelix; species Oreohelix idahoensis. The sequence continues at coordinate 73,634 of JAMPIV010004768.1, forward strand.
TGTACATGGTAGGAACATTTGTAGACATACACACTTCATAAGGGATTTCATTACATACACGCATGATAGACAGTGTCAAAGTGCAATACTATCACTAGATCAGGAAAAAGCCTTTGACAGGGTATCGCATTCCTTTCTACACAAAACTTTACAAGCAAACAATATAGGTACATACTTTAGAACATGGATAGGGATCTTATATAAAAAGCCCCATAGTAAAATATTAATTAATCATAGTTTAAGTGACCCGGTTAGGCTGACACGATCGGTGAGGCAAGGTTGTCCTTTGTCTCCCCTGTTATATGTATTAACATTAGAGCCAGTGCTGGAAAAAATTAGGCAAGATGTAAACATCACGGGGACCTTTGTACCCGGGCATGGAGAAAGGAAATCATTAGCGTATGCTGATGATACTTTATTTCTTCCAGCAACTGTAGATTCCATAAGAAAGATATTAGAAACCTTTACAGAGTTTGGATACGCTAACGAATCCAAACTAAATATTCAAAAATCTAGTTTAATGGGTTTAGGTAAATGGGCAAATAAAACAGATTTTCCCTTTCAGTTAACGCAAGTTAACAGAATCAAAATTTATGGGATAAACTACTCTTGTAACCCCCATGACCCCAATACAGAGACATGGATAAAGTTAGTAGATAAAATTCAAAACATGTTAGAGAAATATAAATATAAGACAGCTACTATTTTTGGGAGAAGTATCATAGTGAACTGTTTCATTATGCCTAAAATTATATATACAGCTAATATTCAGATTATGCCAAAGTCAGTGGTAACTAAAATAAATGTACTAATTAGGAATTTCATTTTTAAGGGCACCTTTAGAAGCATTAAACACTTAACCCTAATACAGCCCAAACATAAAGGGGGGGGGGGTAGCTTTACAAGACATTAACACTAAAATTAAAGCTTTAAGGGTTAAATATATAGGGGAGATTATAAAAAATCCAGATCTTTACCCATTAGCACACTATTACATTGGACTTAGGTTAATTAAATTACACAAGTTAGGAAATAGTCAACCACATTTCTTTGGGACCCCACCACCCTTTTATAGGATATGCTTACAACATTTAAAAGGAAACGAACAGTTAGTGAAACAAGACACCAAACTCATATATAAATTACTAGTTGCAGCACAGGAACCCTATTTAGGCACACGGATTAAACGAGGGTACAACCTTTTCATAACAGACTACACACAAAGCTTCTCAAACATTCATGCAATAGACATCAAGCCACAAGCCAAACAAGTTACATTTAGGTTACTGTACGGTTTAACACCTATCATGAGTAAGCATTCAGCAATGAAAGCAGGCAAGGCGCCACCAAGGTGTAAACTGTGCAGTAACAACGCAATAGAAACAGAGGACCACTTGTTTTACACTTGTAGGACAGTGGTCCCGACAATAAACAAACTAAGAACACTGATAGCTTCCAAAACACCGCAATCACTCAACATGTATCAAGCGGTCATGTTGAATACTTTACCGACTCTACCGAGACAGACGGAGCTTAAACTCTTAACTTTATTAACAGAATTTAGATACTTAGTTTGGACATGTAGGAATAGGGCAATACATGACGGCATACATTATGACAGTAGAATTTTTTCACAAATATATGAACAAGTAACACACAACATAACAGAACAAATTTGAATTCTTTTTTTTGGTTGTTTAAATAAATATTTACTTGACCTTTTGGTCAGTACACAAAGCAGGTAGCTTTGTTTGTAAATACTATAAATGTAAATACTCTTTAACATATGTCCTCATTAATCATTTCATAGTAGGGGGTCACACCCCTTGGTCGATGTATCATTAATCATTTCATTGTTCAACTGTTTTCGAATATTGACTTGTAATATATATTGGGGGGAGGGTTTTATCTTCAGTATGTTTTTTTTTTTTTTTTTTTTTTTTTTTTTTTTTTTTTTTGGTGGGGGGGGGGGGGGGGGGAGGGGAAGGGGGGGGAGTAGTTTTATACTATTAATTTACATTTATACTTGTATAAAATTTTAACTTTGTAAAAACTATGGTAAATACTATGTTGTAAAATATTGAAAAAAAGGTTAATAAAAAAATTAAAAAAAAAAAAAAAAAAAAAAAAGGTTTTTTTTTGCTTTTTGTTTTCCAGGCTAACTTTTGTGACTTTGCTTTTTGTTTCCAAATTGGTGTCAGGGCCAAGAAAGGAAATATTTATAAAATGTCTGCACCATCTGTGCCAATTTTTACTCTGAATATGGAGAAAGATTTAGAGGGAGGTGAGCTACACAAAAAAGGAACACTTGTGATTACTGTGACAGGGCCACAAGCAAACAGGGCCTCCTATTCTTTGATAGCCAGCATACTGGCTGGACCAGCGAGAGTTGGCACAAGTGGCATCGCCACGTTATATAGATTTGCGAGCCCGTTTAAGTGGTTTGCTACACTGACAACAGCAGCACAAATGCAACATTATGCGGGCCTGCACGGGAAAAAATTTGAATGGTCAAACCCACAAATGAGTGTTTACATAGAACACTTGGACAAAGAGAAGTCCAAGGGACTACTCAACTGGATGCCTCCGACCATAAAAGCAGAGGCGGTACAGCGACTAGCAGCAGCAGTGACGGGGGACAGAGAAGCGGAAGTTTCAAGAGTGAAAACCGCCCACGATAAGTGGAATTTCTTGTATAAACCTTCCGCACACCAGATAACCCACTTTGTGCAACTTAAGATGGAAGGTCCGGTTGAAAAGTTTCAACGGGTGTGGGTGTCCCTACCCGGAAGGAGGATTGAATGCTCTATTTGTGGGGAGGACACTCACTGGGTGAGTCAGTGTCCCAAGAAGCGGGCCCACAACAACAAGGTGAAACCAACTAGGGAAGAAGAAGCTGTCAGAAACAGAACACCAGCTGAACTAAATTGCCGGGAAGAGAGCCCCGCAGCAGAAAGCCCTGCAGAAGAGAGCCCTGAAGTAGAGAGCCACGACTTAGAATCCACTAAGAATGAACCGGACTTTCAGGAGGTGCTCTCCAGAAGAGGGGAGAGAAACAGGAAAAGACTTTCGTTCCAGGCAGCAGGGCCGGTCAAGACGAAGGAGGTGAAGCGCAGCAGCAGCAAGTCGCCAGGCAAGTTTTCCCCAAGTAGGGAAGCCTTACCGCCATCACCTAGGGCGGCTACCTCAGAACCCTCCCCGAGGAAGAACGCGCCGACACCTTTGGTCGACGAGCGAGAGACGTCCAGACCAAGCAGCCCTAGAGGATCACCAAGATCCGAAATTCCAGAGGCGCCAACGCCAATGAATACTCAGGTGAGCTGGGCGGCAGCAACAGTAGATGATGACGGAATGGAAGCCGTGTTGTCGCCAGCAAGCCTGTTTATTGACGGGCAAATATTTGATGACGAGAACTTTTCATGAGTGTGTCCTTGCAAGTTTTTCTTCCCTGCACTGGGGCCCAGTGTGTGATGTATCAAGTTTCAAGCTTTGAGCAGGTGAGACGAGCGAGAGGGTTTATGACGAACGGTGCATGTGAAGGCACGCCGGAGCTGCACCCCGAAGCTACCCTCCCCTTTGAGCCTGTGAGAAGCTTGTCCAATAGACCGCCAGTGTGTGGGAAGATGTGCCCCCTCAAGCAGACCCAAGTACAGAAGTCAACAAGGGAAATAAAGAAAATAATGTATTTTAATTCAGTAAAGTATGCCAACACCCATAGTTTAGGTGTGGTGTTAAAATGTTTTATTATGAGTTGTGTTATTGTAAATAGTTTTTTGATATTTAGTTTGTTCGCAAATACACACACTTAAACATGCGCACAGTTTCCTTTAAGCAGAAAACTCCCCCCCCGTACTAGAGCGGGGTTTTTAGGCGACGCTGTTTCATCTGCGTCTAGCCTAAATAATCATAGCAGAACGGATAGTCAGCCCCAGATCACTATTCCGTCAGGCAGTCATGTCACTAGGTCAACGGGTCAGCCCTTACGCACCCCCTCGTCAATGAACGTACCGAGTGGCCTAGTTACAACAGAGAGCGGTCAGCCCACAGTCACCGCTCTGCTGTGCAAGCCAGGTACATCAAATATCATTTTGCCTAGTTCATTTATTACAACACACAATAAACCATCAACTAGCGATTTGTTGTATAACTTACCTGTGGCTGGTAGCCAGGCCCAGACCACTATCCTGCCGTGTAATTCAAAAGAGACAAACGGTCCGCACTCAGTCCCCGTTTTGTCGAATAGTTTAGATATGGCAAGTGGCCACTCTGCCACTTTGCCATGTAGACAGTTTATAGAGAGTGGCCAACCTCAGCCTACCACTCCGACATGCAGTCTAGTGATAATATCTCTCAACATCAACGGTTTGAGAAATAAGCTGGACCATGTAATTAAACTAATGAAAAGAGAGAAACCCGACTTTTTGTTCTTGCAACAAACGGGAATTACTTCTGGTTATCATGCCGACCAGATCGTAACTAGATTAGGACTTAAACATGGCTGGTTCGCCCGGGGCACCTGCCATGGGGGTACTGCCATCCTCCAGATAAATGAAGATTGGGAAGCAGTACATTATAGAACAGACAATTGTGGCAGAATTGTCATTATACAAATACAAAACAAACACAATAAACATGACACACACACACTCATCAACATATACGCACCAGCGACAAGTGACGAACGACCTAGTTTCTATGACAAATTACATGACACTTTAACAAAACATTACAAGGGGACTAGGAAAATTTGGGGCGGAGACTTTAATTGTGTCCGGTCTGCCCTAGACTTGTCTGGGGCCTCCGGGGGGGGGGGGGGAGCACAGGCGCGAGAAAAGTCTTCGCTCTTAAGACAAATACAGACTATGCTAGACGAACACGACCTCTCGGACGTATACAGGAAAATAGAACCTCGCAAACAAACTTTTACACACTATGACAATATAAACCCATACTTTAGACGGGCATCAAGACTGGACAGAATATATGCATCTAGTACCTACAATATACACAAAACATACCATATTGGAAGCACTCTTAAATTTACAGATCACAAGGCAGTTTACACATCTTTAAGTACGGGACACACGCACAAGCAAGTAAAGAGATCCCCACATTGGAAATTTAACAACAGTCTACTTAAAAACACTTACTACACAGAACAAATAACACAACTAATACAAGGTTATGCACAAGACATTCCCAATAACAACATTGCACAATATTGGGATATGTTAAAAAACACACTTAGAGATAGAACGCAGATTTTGGCTACACTCATTCACAAAAAATTTAAGAAAGAAGAGGGGATTTTAGAAGAAGCAATTAGTTTAACCAAAAGTTTAGACAACACGAACCCTCACATCCAAACCTTAGAAGAGCAATTAGATCAATATAGACAGTATACCTACCAGGGAGCACTACTTAGAACTAAATTACACACTATAACGCAAGAAATCCCTAGTAGGCAATATTTAGCAATTGAACAGAATGTACAACGCAGTAGACAGATACACGAAATAATTGACATGAAAGGAAAACATCACACAGACAATACCAATATTAGTCACGCTTTCTTCGAATACTACAAACAGCTATATACTAAAGAAGAAAGTGATGCAAACATACAAGATAAATTTCTAAAATACACAAAGTGTCTAAGTGATGAGGAAAGTGAAAGGCTAGACCAACCCCTAACTTTAGATAATTTACAAGGGGCACTTAGTACTTTTCAAAAAGATAAAGCACCTGGGCCTGACGGGCTAACAGCGGAATTTTACAGGTTTTTCTTCCCATGTTTAGGCCCAATCTTAATTAAAGTGTTCGAAGAGGCTTTTCAAAAAGGGGAACTCCCGGATAGTTTAAATCAATCTTATATTACGTTAATTCCCAAGGACGAAAATGACAAAAAGTCAATTAAAAATTTTCGGCCCATTTTCTCTTTTAAATGTTGATTACAAAATTCTAGCCTAGCTTAAGCACTAACTCTGAAGCTTAAACCACACATGCACAAAATAATACATTCAGATCAACAAATTAGTGTACATGGTAGAAACATTAGCAGACATACACATTTCATTAGAGACCTAATTACATACACACATGATAGACAGTGCCAGAGTGCATATTATCTTTAGACCACCAAAAAAGGCACTTTTTTTAGAAAAAGTATTTCACATTGTGATTTGGGAGCCTTCCTAAAATAAGAGTCTCTTGCTTAAAGCTAACGACAGATATAGGATTAAAAAAAATAAAGTTTTAAACCAATAGAACGGAATTGAATCAGTTCTGGAACAAGTTCAAAGGTACAAAGGAAACAAGGGAAATCGCTGCCGTTGCCTTCTATAACTCAAGATCAGAGTCAAAACCCTTTTTACAGCTGGTTTGACTTGCGTGACACACATGTTCCCTTCCTCGCTGCCGTTGCCTTCTCTAACTCAGGATCAGAGTCAGGTACCCATTTACAGCTGGTTATGGAGTGTTAGAGACTGCACCATACTAGGTCAATGATTCTTCTTCTTCTTCTTCGTTCGCCCTGAAAAGGACAGTGGTTCATCAATTGTGTGCTGTTTAAACGTAGCTGTGATAAATAATGCACCTTTTTCTCGAACATCCGCAACTTCTGCTACAGATCATTTTTTAGGACCGGGTTTGCTTCCCATTTTCTGATCCACACTCGTATCAATAAGTCCTGCACAGCTGCAGACTGTTTAGGACCATACGTGGGGTGGAGGTGCGGTCTTGACCAGCTCTGGTTCGCTAAGTCCTAACGCTGAGGCAGATCAAGCTATGAGCATCGCTGAACTGCGGACAACATTGCTGTGTCTTGAGGTCCCATACTAGGTCCAGCATCGAGAGGTGGGGAGACCAGTTTCCTTCCTCACTGTCTTTTCCTTCCCTAACTCAAAGTTAAGTACCCATTTATAGCTAGGTAGGCCCCATCTCTCGATGCTGGACCTAGTATGGTGAAGTCTCTAACATTCCATAACCAGCTGTAAATGGGTACCTGACTCTGATCCTGAGTTAGAGAAGGCAACGGCAGCGAGGAAGGGAACAGGTGTCACGCATCAGTCAAACCAGCTGTAAAAGGGTACCTGACTCTGATCCTGAGTTAGAGAAAGCAACGGCAGCGAGAAAGGGAACAGGTGTCACGCATCAGTCTAACCAGCTGTAAAAGGGTACCTGACTGATCCTGAGCTAGAGAAAGCAACGGCAGTTAAGAAAAGGGAACAGGTGTCACGCATCAGTCTAACCAGCTGTAAAAGGGTACCTGCCTCTGATCTTGAGTTAGAGAAGGCAACGGCAGCGAGGAAGGGAACAGGCCACCCCACCTCATAAAGCTGGGACCCAGTACATCGAAGTCTATAACACTTCACTCCCCTACGGCAGAATGTGCTACGTGACTACAACCTTACGAACGGCAGGCGTGTTTTAAAAAAAATTCTAAGCAACGGGGGAAGGGGGAGAGGACAATGACACTTTTTCAGTCAAGAAAGAGTACGGTGATCGGTTTGGGTAATAAATATCCACAATTTGATTTAACCGGTGAATAAACGCACAAGAACCAAATATTGATTAACCATAGTTTAACTAAAACATTCAGATTAACGAGAAGTGTTAGGCAAGGGTGCCCTCTGTCGCCCTTGTTATATGTAATAACGCTAGAACCTGTGTTGGAAAGAATAAGACAAGACACAAATATCACGGGGACTTTCGTCCCCGGTGCAGGGGAAAGGAAATTGTTGGCCTACGCCGATGACACGATATTCTTTCCAACAACAAAGGATTCTATAAAAAATATCTTAGAGGTTTTCACAGAGTTTGGATACGCTAGCGAATCCAAACTAAATATTCAAAAAATCTAGCATAATGGGAATAGGAAAATGGGGCAATAGGTCAGATTTCCCTTTTCAATTAACGGTAGTGAATAAAATTAAAATTTATGGAATTAACTTTTCTTTTAATCCTCAAGACCCCAATAAAGAAACATGGACAAAATTGATAGCGAAAATCCAAAATATGTTAGAAATTTACAAATATAAAACGGCTACCATTTTTGGAAGAAGTATTATAGTTAATTGTTTTATTATACCAAAAATAATTTACACAGCAAATATACAAATAGTACCTAAAAAGATTATAACAGAAATAAATAAACTAATTAGGACCTTTATTTTTAGAAATACCTGGCACAGTATTAAACACACTACTCTAATACAACCTAAAAATAAAGGGGGGATAGCCTTACAAGACATCAACACTAAAATAAAAGCTTTAAGGATTAAATATATAGGGGATGTTATAAAGTGCCCGAGTCTATACCCGCTGGCACACTACTACATTGGTTTAAGATTATTAAACCTTTGTAAGTTGAATAACAATCAACCCCATTTTTTTTGGTACACCACCACCTTTTTACAAAATATGTCTACAGAATTTAGAGGGGAACAAACACTTAATAAAACAAGACACCAAACTTATATACAAACTTCTAGTTGCAGCACAGGAAACACCTATAAAGACACGAAGAGGGTACAACCTCTTTATAACTGATTACACACAGAGTTTTACAAACATTCACGCAATAGACATTAAACCACAAGCAAAAGAAGTCACTTACAGACTACTACACAGTTTAACACCAATAGCTAACAGATCATCAATAAAGGCAAACAGATTAGCGCCCAAATGTAAACTGTGTAGTGACAACATTATAGAGACAGAAGACCATTTATTTTACACATGTAAGACAGTGGCCCCCACTTTAAACAAGTTAAGGAAATTAATAGGCCCACACTCACAACAGACACTTAATTTATATAGAGCAGTCACAATGAACACGTTACCACAGATGACGAGACAAATAGAACTTAAGCTACTGACTTTGTTAGCTAACTTTAGATACCTTGTTTGGACATGTAGGAACAGAGCTGTATACGACAATGGACATTATGACAGTACAATATTCACACAAATATACGAACGCATGACACAAAACATAATAGAACAGATTTAAAACTTTTGTGTACTTAAACCTTTATTGACTTTTTTTTTTTTTTTTTTGTCATGCAAAGCAAGGTAGCTTTGCTTGTAAATACTTCAAGTTAAAATGTAAAAATCTCACAAGCAAGTTGCTGTGATTATAAATAACTTTTAGTGTATAAGTCTTCATCAATCATCTCACGGTAGGGTGTCGATGTTTATAGCCTCATTTACTTCATCATCAAATTTTGGGAGTGATTGTGATATTGTTTGGGAATTTTTTTTTTTTTTTTTTTTTTTTGTTGGTGGGGGTGGGGGGGGGGTGACGGGAGGGGAGTGGTTTTATACTATGTAATTTACATTATTTGTAATGTATATAAATTTTAACTCTTGTAAAAACTATGTAAATACTATGTTGTAAAATATTGACCCAATAAAGGTTAATTAAAAAAAAAAAAAAAATTTGCTGAGCTCTCAAGAAATGTGAAACCTGCGGTATGCAGAAGGGCTACAGAAATAGCTAGATTTAGAATTGCTTAGAAATAGGAATTCAGGAGAACATTTAGAATTGATTAATAATTTGTGTGATCAACTGTAGGATTAGCTGATAGGTGGTGTTAGTAGGATCGTGATAGGTGCTGGACTTCGTTTAAAATGGTAAGAACAAAACTTTGAACTATTTTCTTGACTTTCAGCAAATTTGTCGCAAGCTAACGACGCTCGCATTTAAGGGAGCGAGCTAAAGAAGATAATATTGAGTCAAGGTCAATATTAAAGCGTAAAGAAATAATAACTTTTATTATCAGATAGCCAGGATGGGCTGTCATGCCAAGAAGATGAGGCATTGCCATTAAACGAGATTGTATCGAACAAAGGGTTCTCAGCACTGACAATTATGAAATCTATTAAGCGCTCTCTCATATAAGAGTAAGTATGGAGACGCCACCACAAGTGAGTCTGACATTCACGGAACATCTCATGCGCTCTCTCATACAAGAGTAAGTATGGTGGAAGCCATTTTGGTATTGGACATTGTTGGATTATTTCAGGGGTAGCTATTGAATTTTATATGCTGCATTTAAAGGAGTTAAACCTAACTAGGTTGAGATTGGGTGAGAACATGACTCCAAGGATTTAGAAGAACTGTTGTAGAAAATAAATGAGAAAAATAGTAGAACTTGAGAAGGAATTGTGTAGGCCAGAGGTATAATGAAATATGCAAGAGGCTACAAGAGAAACTATAAATAACTATGCTTTGAGATATGTGTTTGAATCAAGCGGAAGACTTGAGGACATTGAAATTGTGAACTGTAGCTGATGAATTATGTGGGATGATCATGCATTATCTTATGTAAATAAAAGTTGCTTTTTGAAGTTGAATCACATCACTCCAGTTGCTTTGATGTGTGAAGAGATTAAGGAATGGAGAGATATTAGAGTTGAGTATTAGGAAAGATAGAAATAATAGAACACCCTATACGCATCAGTCGCTAGACAACACCAAGGAGGGAAGAACGTGGTCTGGGTTGAACAAAAGACGAACCTATTCTCATCCAAGAACTATCATCTCTGGCGGAACAAGGGGGCCAGTAAGAGAAACAATCTCACTTGGAAGAAAGAACGAAAGTAAAAAATAGATAACTAGGCCTGCCTCAGCCACCTAGTTATAGATAGCATTGTGACCTAATAGAACCACTCACACGGTCACATAACCATATTAGTCGCCTTGTACTATAGTCATATTAGTCGCCCTGTACTATAGTCATATTAGTCGCCTTGTACTATAGTCATATTAGTCGCCTTGTACTATAATCATATTAGTCGCCTTGTACTATAGTCATATTAGTTGCCTTGTACTATAGTCATATTAGTCGCCTTGTACTATTGTCATATTAGTCGCTTTGTACTATAGTCATATTAGTCGCCTTGTACTATAGTCATATTAGTCGCCTTGTACTATAGTCATATTAGTCGCCCTGTACTATAGTCATATTAGTCACCTTGTACTATAGTCATATTAGTCGCCTTGTACTATAGTCATATTAGTCGCCTTGTACTATAGTCATATTAGTCGCCTTGTACTATAGTCATATTAGTCGCCTTGTACTATAGTCATATTAGTCGCCTTGTACTATAGTCATATTAGTCGCCTTGTACTATAGTCATATTAGTCGCCTTGTACTATAGTCATATTAGTCGCCTGTACTATTGTCATATTAGTCGCTTTGTACTATAGTCATATTAGTCGCCTTGTACTATAGTCATATTAGTTGCCTTGTACTATAGTCATATTAGTCGCCTTGTACTATTGTCATATTAGTCGCTTTGTACTATAGTCATATTAGTCGCCTTGTACTATAGTCATATTAGTCGCCTTGTACTATAGTCATATTAGTCGCCCTGTACTATAGTCATATTAGTCGCCTTGTACTATAGTCATATTAGTTGCCTTGTACTATAGTCATATTAGTCGCCTTGTACTATTGTCATATTAGTCGCTTTGTACTATAGTCATATTAGTCGCCTTGTACTATAGTCATATTAGTCGCCTTGTACTATAGTCATATTAGTCGCCTTGTACTATAGTCATATTAGTCGCCTTGTACTATAGTCATATTAGTCGATTTGTACTATAGTCATATTAGTCGCCCTGTACTATAGTCATATTAGTCGCCTTGTACTATAGTCATATTAGTTGCCTTGTACTATAGTCATATTAGTCGCCTTGTACTATAGTCATATTAGTCGCCTTGTACTATAGTCATATTAGTCGCCTTGTACTATAGTCATATTAGTCTCCTTGTACTATAGTCATATTAGTCGCCTTGTACGACATGCCTGATAAAGCAGCGGTTCTATTCTGTCTTTGTCACATCAGAGGTCACCTGAAACTACAAGGGGCATAATCGTAACATAACTGAAAAACATTGCCCAGGGAGCAAAGACATAAACATTGTCACTTTCTGTTTAAAACATCTGCTTTAAGTACTTTCTGTACTTGCTCTTAGGCGTCTAAAGTCATAGTCGGAAGTGGAGGAGGAGCTCTCAACAATGCTCCTAAGGCATACGCAATATATAACCTCTGACAGCAAAGTCCAGCTCCTGGCCTTCTCGTGGCGGTCCCGTTTTAACTATCAGGAAAAGGAGCGAAGAGCTAGTCTCCGGTGCTCTAAAACCAGCAAGCTCTGGGTAGATGAAGCTTTAAGCCTTGGATGGCAGTTCATCAAAGAGAAGTAAAACACCGACGTAAGACCGTGTGCTACCTAGCAGGTAGGCTGGGGTAAAAGGTAAAGGTAAAGGAACCCGTTACACGCCCATTGAGGCATTGTTATGTTTAAATATCATTACATTGGTTATACGATCACTTCCTAGTTTAGTGTTTATGCCCCTATCGGCTTGTGTTCATGCATACTGGCTGTTATGACTCACCTGCATATATACCTCCATGTGTAAGATCAGTTTATGAATTAGCAGAGTTTTGGAAGATTCATGATGTACGTAAGTTGACGTATTTAATAAACTGTGTGCTTTATCTCCTACAGGGCAGTAGCGAGACAAGCTTAGAGAGCCTTAATGTCATACATTCAACAATATGAGCAGTATGTAATAAACGTTGTAAACTGTGCAAAGCAGTAAGCCTTATGTTGACTGAGTGCCAGTGTGCGGGCCAGGGAGAATTGTGTGAATGGCCATATTACCTACATAAGTATTAATACAGTGGAATCAAGAAGGATATCCCTGCGGCACTCAGCAGTCATAGGAAAGGACTTTTAAATAATCTTCAGACTGGAGAAGAGAACCAGCCTTAAGAAGTGGAGCCATTCAATATACCATATAATCATATCAAATTTGCCCGCAACATTTTGGGGGCCAAGCCAAGGAGGCCAGAACCAACATTTTGGGGGCCAAGCCAAGGAGGCCAGAACCAACATTTTGGGGGCCAAGCTAAGGAGGCCAGAACCAAAAAAGAAAAAAAGTACAAGAAAGTGGAACATTTTTACAAGATGGCGACACATATTGTCTGCCCAAGTATTTCAAGTATGGAAGGGATTTCCATATATGATGCTATTTAAATGTGCCTCAAAGTGTCACTAATACATAAAAGTGACTTACTATTACACAGAAGTCAAAGAAATTGACTGTATACTATGAATTTCAAGTGTTCTGTCGTGAAATGTGGACGAGAGCGGTGTCCTTCAAGTGTCAGCATGAACCAGTTCTAGGCCTAACCAGAGCCTAAGTTACGAAACATCACTGTATTCCTTGCTTGGAGAAGTCTCAAGGAGGAATTTTTTTTTTGTGGCAACAGATAAGTGGATTTATTGCTACATACAGCTTGACTGTAGATAACATCTGTTGGCCTGAATGCTGATTTTACAATTTTTTGTTTTCATCAAGTGTACTTGTTTGTAATTAGCGGGAGACTGGAGGGACTCGATTTTCTTATTTTTTACCGCTTTGGCTAGGTCTAATGAGAAAATCGAGCGTTCTATAGTTTAGTATCTGTGTAATTCATATTGAGGAGCCAGTATATTTTGCTGGTTATATAAAAATACTGCCTCATTTGAATTTAGCAGATCCATTTCTGTCTAGTTGTAAAGTCATGTTTAAATATTGTTTGTTGTCATTAAGTCCTGTCATTGTCAAAGTTTATTTAGTTCTGTGCATTATTGTTGGTGACATTGTCCACTCTACCCTGCCTATCATTTAGTTTATAGATGTCATCATTGTTGAAAGATGCGTCTTGTCTTGTCTTAGTATCATAGAGCATCAGTTTAATTAATACTTATTCCTTGGTTTAACTATTTGAATTTGCTTTAGTTGCTCTAACCCTGTCTTCTTGTCATTACTTGTCGTAGTCGCTATTTTTTCTTGCTGCTCCATATTGTCTATTTGACTACATCTATATTATTGCATTTATAAATTGATTTGAGATTGGTGGATTGAGTATTGAATATTTACAAGAAGAATTAGCTGAAAAAAAAGGAGATCAGAAGAAATGGCCTTGGAAAAGGAAAAATTAGCCTATGCTAGATCTCAAGAAGAGATGAAATTTCAACAAGCTAAAGCTCAAGAGGAGATAAAATCTCAACAGGCAATAAGATTGGCTGAGATTGAGCTTGAAAAGCTAAAACTACAACAACCACAGGTGAATCCTATGGTGGGTGAAAATAAAAATAAAGATCATCCTACTGCTATTAGAATTAATCTACCAAAATTCAATTCGTCCATAGACGATATTTCGTGCTTTCTAAATAGATATCAGACATATTGTGAGGAATTTAAAATTGACAAATCTACTTGGTCCAGTAGACTTATGAATTTATTGGTGGGTGAACCATTAACTGCAGTCTCTACCTTAGATGAGCAAACCAGAAAAGATTATGATGCTGTTAAATTGATGTTATTGCAGAAATATCAATTAGATGATGAGGGTTACAGACAGAAATTTCGATCTTTGCACCCAGATTCAGGAAAAGATTTCTTTGAATTTATTTCAGCTGTAAAATTAAATTTTTCAAGATGGATTGAATTATCCAAAACTAGAAAAACTTTTGAAGGATTGTCAGACTTGATTTTAAGAGACAAGGTCTTGTCATCTGTTAGTGCTGATTTTCTGGCATTCCTACAGGAAAGAAAACCAGAGAACCTGACTAAACTACAAACTTTAGGGCGTCAATATCAAGTAGCACATCCTAACAGAGTATTGAGCAAAAACAGTGTTAAAGATTCATTACCAGCTGCATCTGCTAGATCATTTCAGGACAGTGCACCTAGGTACAAATCAAATAGTAGAGATTGGAATCACAGATTTAATCCATCGCATAACTATAGCAGGAATAGCGGTAGATATAACTTTAATAAATATCAACCTCAAAGAAATTTCAATTCCTATGAGGAGGAACCCTTTTATCCACAAACCTCATTTAAATCAAATAATTGGCAAAATAGAGGAAGTTATAACCCAAAATCAAACAGAGGGCTAAAATCTTTTCAGAGAGGTAATGATTATAATGCAGATAATAAAAGATCTTACCATAATAATACTACCAGGCAACCTAGAAACTCTGAACGTACAAATGCTGTTGTTCATGAGAGTGATCATAACCATGATGATATAGTAGCACATGCTAATTCATGCAGTGTAGACTTGTCAAATAGTGATAACTGTACTAATTGCAATTCTTTATTTCAGCCTCAAGGAGTCCCAAGATTGTTATGCGGACATACCCTGCCAGTCATGTCATCGTTTGAAAGTACTGGTTCATTAATTTTGAATAGAGGCTTTGTCAATAATCAGTTAGTATCTTTATTGAGAGATACAGGGGCAATAACTGTTGGAGTTCGCAAAGCACTGGTTGATAAGTCGGACTATACGGAAAAACATGTGAAATGCATCACATTTGGAGGAACCGTAGAATATTACCCCACAGCTGAGGTGTTCTTAGATACGCCATATTTTACAGGAAGAACACTTGTATGCCTTTTGGAGAATCCAATCGCTGGGATCATTTTAGGAAACATACCTAAATTGCATGAATGTACAAAAGACGATATTGAAAGATGGGAAAGACAACATTTACTATGTTCCAATGCTGTGACTACTAGAGCTCAGGCTCGCATGGATAAAGATCAACACATACCAATTGTTGATGTGTTACCTGAAGATATAACTGAGGAAATTACTTCAGAGGAAGAAGATGAAAACAATAATAATGATGAAAATCATGATCATCAGGAAAGTAATGGTGATATACAGGTAATGGATGATGTCAATACTAATGATGATTCTTTATTTCAGATGGAACTCATTGATAAGGAAACTTTCATACAAAGACAGAAAGATGATATTTCCTTAAGAAATTTTTTCACATTTCTCATTTGGATAATGTAATGATTGATGACAATTCAAAACACTGGTATACTATAAAGAATGGAATATTAGTAAGAAATTATCAAGATACTAATTCCTTAAAGAAACAGATTATGGTACCAGCTTATTATCGTCCATTCATTTTACGACATGCACATGACATTGAATGTGCTGGACATTTAGGTGTTGCTAGAACAAAACAAAGAGTTTTGTCACATTTTTTTGGGCCTGGTATTACAAAAGACGTAAAATTATTTTGTCGTACGTGTACCACTTGCCAAAGCCTAGCAACTAGGAAACCAAAACATGATGCTCCTATTCAGGCAGCTGATATATCATTGCGGCCCTTCGCAAAGATGGCCATTGACATTATTGGCCCTTTAAAGGTAACTTCAGCCAGAGGTCATCAATATGTGTTGACCTGCATTGATATGTGCACACGCTGGCCGGAAGCCATACCATTAAAACACACTACAACAGTAGATGTTGCTGATGCACTATTCTTGATTTTTAGCCGTATATGATTTCCTGAAAACATCCTATCGGATAGAGGAACTAATTTAGTTTCAGATGCCATGAAACAAGTGATGGATATGTTTGGGATTGAGAGATCTCTTAGTTCAATTTATCATCCACAGTCTAACGGGAAAATAGAAGTTCTCAATAGATCCATCAAACAAATGTTACATAAAGTTACCATTAAATATCCACAAAATTGGGACAGAGTTCTCCCCGCAATTTTATTTGCGTACAGAGAAATTAAAAATGAACACACAGGCTTTAGTCCATTCGAGTTAGTTTTTGGCGCCAAACCAAGAGGCCCAATGTCTATATTAAAACAGTTATTAATTGGAGCTGAAATGAATGAAGAGGTTCAAACCTCATACCAATATGTGGTCAATCTGAGAAAAAAATAATAGACGCATGCCAAATAGCAGTAAATTCATCTGAAAAGGCAAAGCTTAGGGCGAGGTTGTTTCTGAACCAAAACCGCGCATTACGCCAACTTTGGCCTGGGGATGAAGCATACGTATTATTACCTAAGAAAGATAACAAACTATTAGTGTCATGGAGAGGACCGTACAGGATTGTGGAGAAACTGTCTGATGTTGATTATATTGTTTCAATAGATGGTAAAGAAAAAACTTTTCATATCAATATGTAGGAGCCGCGCTAGCGTAGTGGTTACAACACCGCTCTGGCGACCGGGTGATTCAGGATCAAACCCGGGCGACGGCATTTGAGGATTTTTCGTCGACCGGGATTTGGACTGGATTAACTCGAGACTTGGCGAGGACATTTAAAGGAGTGTCGTCGACCAAGGATTGGCGGCTCCTGAGCCGACCCAGCTCTAATGGGTACCTCCGAAATCGGCGAGTATCTGCCTGAATGGCGAGGGACACCTGTCTCTGTACAAGAAAAAAAGGGATACTCACGTAAAATCAATGTCAGGTTAGACATTAATAATAACCTGAGATTTCGCCTTGAGTATTAGCGGGCGTACGAAAAAAAAAAAAAAAAATCAATATGTTGCAGCAGTTTCATACACGTCCACCACATCTTAGACCAGTCTTTGAAGCTCTTGATGAATCTGTCACTCGTCACTCTTCTTTGGCTGTCATACAAGAGGAAAATTCTGATTTGACTGATGGAAATGAGTCACTCTTGGTGTTACCTAGTGTTCACTTTTTAGCTACTGAAAGTTGGAAAGATGTTACTATATCTCCAACTCTGTCTTCTCTTCAAAAAGAACAAGCTACTCAATTGCTAGGGTCTTTTGCTGATGTCCTTACTGATGTTCCAGGACACACTGATATCATCGAACTTGATATCATTCTCACTGATTTTCAACCTATTAATTTGAAACCCTATCCTATACCTATACACCTACAGTCTCAAGTTAAGGAGGAATTAGAACAGATGGTGAAATTAAATGTCATCTCTCCATCTCAATCCTCTTATAGTTTTCCGATGGTCTTGATCCGGAAAAAAGACAAGTCGATACGCATATGCATAGATTTTAGACGCTTAAATTCTGTGACTATAACTGACGCGGAACCACTCCCAGTGTTAGAGTCTTTGTTAGACAGACTAGCTTCTGCTACATTTTTCTCAAAATTTGATCTTTCAAAAGGCTATTGGCAAGTGCCATTAACGGAGAAATCCAAGCCTTATACTGCCTTTGCTACTCCCTTAGGTCTATTTGAGTTCAATTATATATCCTTTGGGTTAGTAAACGTGCCTGCGACCTTCGTTCGCATGATGCGAAGACTCTTCTCTGATAGAGAAGATCTTATTACTTTTATAGATGATATTTGTCTGTTTCATCGATCATGGGATGAACATTTGGATGATATTCTTTCTTTACTAAACACGTTACGACGTCATAACTTAACTGCACGTCCTTCTAAAACTAAAGTTGGATTTCAGGAGATTTCATTTTTGGGATGTAAAGTAGGAGGAGGTTTCTTGAAAACAGAGGATACAACCATCTTTAGAATCCTAAACCTTGATGTTCCAAAAACCAAAAAACAGGTTAGAAGTATTCTCGGTCTCCTAAATTTCTATCGTAAATTTATTCCTAATTTTGCTGAATGATGTCTGTATTATCGTCACTTGTAAAGAAGGATTCTCCCAATAGATTTATCTGCAGCCATGAATGTTGTGTGGCTTTAAATAGACTAAAATCTTTGTTCTCAAAAAATGCCTATATTGAGGTTGCCTGATCCTGCGAAACATTTTACCCTCAGGGTCGACGCATCGAAATCCTCGATTGGTGGCTCGTTGTTACAGGAATGGAATGGCTGTCTGCATCCCACACTTTACGTTAGTAGAAAGCTGACGCCTACGGAGCAGCGTTATCCTATCATCGAGAGGGAATTATTGGCAGTTGTCTTCTGCTTCGCAAAATTACAAAGGTACTTACTTGGAGCGAGTTTTACACTGGAAACAGATCAGAGAGCCCTATCATACCTTAAAACAGCGCGATTCAAGAATGAAAGAGCTGCCCGTGCTTCACTGGCTCTTCAGCCCTACCAATATATTATAAAACCTATCAAGGGAAGCGTGAATGTGATGGCGGATGTCTTGTCCCGCTGCGTGAAACATCCACTGGCTCAAGTTGACGCCTCAAATTCTCGTTCAACGCATATGTAATTGTCCAAACGTACGTGATGCCATTAACAAGTCAAGAACGAGGCCACAACTATAACTTTATATGAACTATTTCGTTTGCCTGCTGTTGACAAGTGTATCGCATGATTCAGATAGTACTAACACAGTGCATCTTCATGTACAGAAAAGAGTTGCTACACTACAGACATTATACCAAGCAACATGATGATGATGTTCTTCCATGCAACCGCAGTCAACTTATATATCAAATCGTTAAACATATTGTTTCTAATGCAGTTCTTCAAGAACAATACTTCCATACTACATGCACTTTATAAATTGACTTTTTGAAAGATGTAATATCAATTCGATTTATTCAAGACGGATTTCTTGAAATAATCAGGAATTTTCCTATTAAAGTGACTGCTACTAACATAAAAAGGGAAATAATTCCAAAATGATTGTTCTGCTGATTCAAAGGGGACACAACAAAGAAAATTGTGTCTCTACTTGGACTTTAAAAAAAAAAATTGGAATATACAGAATGAATAACATTGACTTTCAAGTATATTCCTATGGCGTGGAAGACAAACATCGACAATCGAAGTACATCAAAACTATGGATTTCAATGAACTTGTCTGTGACTACATGTGAAAAAAATAACTTTGCATCAACAAGAATAACTTTGTGAATGCGTGAAAACAAAATACTTCAAGGAACTTTGTCAAACTACGTATAGAAAAATGACTTTGTTTTCAACACGGATGAACTATTGTGACCGACAATGAAGAATAAATAACATTAATTGGTTAATATGTGATTAATTAACGTAAACCACAGAAGTGTTTCATACTTAGTGTAACATTACTTTATTGTGTTCAGATATTATTTAATATATCTTCACAATACATTTCATTAACATGGTCAGTCATCACATGAGATTACATACATACAAATATTAATAACTATTTTGACATAATGTCGCAGTCACTCATTATGAATTGATTTGTCTGCCTCATATGATCTATTGTCTCTTTGATTGCTAATTGTGCATTTCATTGATAGATAGGGAGACTTACATGACTGACATGACATAAGGTGTTTGTTGACATTGTGTGCTGTATGGATGCCTTTAATGACATATGGACGTCTTTCCACACTGCCTTATTATTAATATAGTGACCTCACGTTTGTGTCAAAAGAGATGTCTCCGAAATAGACAATGGGTTTGGTAATTTTATTACTATATTCCCCACCTTGTGTGTTTAATTGTCGATTATGGAGCACGCCTCTAGGTGCTGTATGAATGGGTACAGTTGGGAATATGGATATTGTCATCTGGTTACTCCAGTGATGTTGTAGATTTTGCCATGGAAATAATGAAAAGTTCCTTTTTATTATTTTAGTGCAGGGAAAAGGGGGGGGGGCCGGGGGGGGGGGGGGGGCGAGGTGGGGAGGGGGGAGTAAATGTTATGTTTAAATATCATAACATTGGTTATACGATCACTTCCTGGTTTAGTGTTTATGTACGGTAGTCCTTGGTTTCAGGAAGTGACGTCTTGACTTCTGCTCAAATTGGTAGCAGACCGGAGTTTGTTAATGTGGGACAAGAACGCGTCTCTAGCCGGCATTCGGCTTGTGTCTTCGGACCAGTGAAGATGGCGTGTGTCCGTATGGACTTTATTCGGTTTGTGTCTTCGGACCAGTGAAGATGGCGTGTGTCCGTCGGAACTGTATATCGGCTTGTGTTCATTCATACTGCCTGTTATGACTCACCTGCATATATACCTTCATGTGTAAGATCAGTTTATGAATTAGCAGAGTGTTGGAAGATTCATGATGTACGTAAGTTGACGTATTTAATAAACTGTGTGCTTTATCAGCTACAGGACAGTAGCGTGACAAGCTTAGAGAGCCTTGATGTCATACATTCAATAATATGAGCAGTATGTAATAAACGTGGTAAACTGTGCAAAGCAGTAAGCCTTATTTTGACTGAGTGCCAGTGTGCGGGCCAGGGAGAATTGTGTGAATGGCCATATTACCTACATAAGTATTAATACAGTGGAATCAAGAAGGATATCCCTGCGGCACTCAGTAGTCCTAGGAACGGACATTTAAATAATCTTCGGACTGGAGAAGATAACCAGCCGTAAGAAGTGGAGCCATTCATTAAATCATTAAATCCTATCAAATTTGCCCGCAACAAGCATATTGGGAATATGGTGTTAGGCCCATATTAACTTGACCGTCGGCACACTAGGGGTGATGTGGTCGGCATCATGCCGGCCGCCTTTACCTTCCCGGAGTTGCTCTGGTACCCATTTGGGGCTGGGTCGACCCAGGAGCCGTTTGGTAGGCTGGGGATAGTCAGGCAATGTCTAAGGAAGGAGACCCGACAGAAACGCCTGTTGAAGTCGGATGCACTTGGCTACAGGCTTAACGAAACAGTGCATCGTACTTCGTTTCATGATGACGAGGTATCTGCTATTAAAATTTCTACAATATCGATGAACGTGGAGTAGTTATGACACATTTATAGTTATAAATTAGAGCGTGACAGTGAATGCGCAAAACAGGTAGTATTCTGCAGGAGCGCTGCAGGAGCACCTGCAGGAGCATGACTTTTATATAGCAAAAATTCTGCAGGAGCGCTGCAGGGGCAAGATGGCGGACTTGAGCTAACAAGGGAGGTTATTTGGTCAAGATGGCGGACATTTCTACAATATCGATGAACGTGGAGTAGTTGTGACACATTTATAGTTATAAATTAGAGCGTGACTGAAAAAACTTCCTGGCACGTTATGGTTAAAAATATATTTCCTCCCACATATTTCCTTAGTCCGTATTTTTTCAGTTCTATGAGCTCCTGGCTGCAATCATAGTTCATTGCTGTTCCTTTCTGTTCTTGATGAGTTAAGACTCCTATATCTTTCAAGTCTAAAACAATTAGATTATAAAGGAATGTTGGTGTGCAAGTTGCACACGTTATAACGCCCACGGTAGTTAGAAATCGCTGCCCTGACAAAATTTAACAATTAGAAACCTACCCACCATAAAAAATATTTGTAGAATGCGTGATTCCAGTACACACACATTGGGATTCTCGCCGGTGCTGAGATCATCCTTGTGTGATCTGAGGGAGGAGAGATCGGAGCACTATTGGAGTTGTCCGTGTGCAAAGAAGGTAGTTCTTGAAACCAAACCAAATCAATAGAGATCTTTGATGAAGCAAACCTTAAAGATTCATCTAGAAGTACGTCCTGAATTGAAGCTAAGGCCCTTGCTGAAGCTACTTGTAAGTTTAAGTTTTTTGTATCCCTTGTTACATGGTACAACATCCTTTTTGAAGTAAATCTTATAAGCAAGTTACTACAAAATAAGGAAACAGATTTAAATTTAGCTACAAGCCAATTGCAAGTGACAAAGAATTACCTTGTGGGCTGTAGGTGTGATGAAGGTTTTCAACAAGTTTTGATAGATGCTACTGAGATTCAAAAAGCTCAAAGGATAATGCCGAACTTTGATACAGAACAAGTTAGAAAAAGGAGAAATACATGAGGCCCAAAAAGAAGCACAGCAAGAACCAAAACAGAAATTCAAAGAAGCTTTCTACTATGCTGTCTTGGACATGGCCACACAATCTGCTCAAGAGAGATTCCAACAGCTACAACAATATAATTCCCTATTTGGCTTCCTGCAAACAACAGCAAATGGATTGATTTGCCGTTGCCCTAAAGACGCCAATAGGCGTGATGGGAAACAATGGCAAAGAAAACCTATCTGCTGTTGCCCTAAGACGCCACTAGGCGTAATGGCCACTGACTGCTTGACGGTCGGTGGCTAAGGACGGAAGAAGAAGAAGAACGATATATACAGTATCAAATAAACTTCTACTGTAGATGTACTTAAGGCCTGAATTGGGAAAAATCATTGATGCACAACGGAAACAAAGATATTGATGCTGAAAATCTGTCACGGAGTGACTAATAATTTTATTTTCCCAACACGTCCCATTTTTCTTACTCTTTTAGTGTTTCTGGTTTCCTCGATTTTTTTTGCACTTTCGGTTTCTTCTCCTTCGGATGTTACTTACGTAGCCCATTATTCACCTCTCAGTCCCTACCCCGCGGTTTTATTTCGTTCTGGCCTTCATTATAAATTCACCACTTGGTCAGTAGTGGTCAACTTACGATAATATTACCTAAGCTGCACCTGGTGTTTGTCTGACTAGGGGAACGCTTGTAGCTCGTAACAGCGTTGATCACGAGCGAGAAATAGTTCCTTTGAAAAAGCGAACCGCTATCTTACTAAAGTCCTACTTTGCGGGAGCAAAGGTGAGGCAACCCTTTGAGTTCGGGTACCCGTTTTCATCTCCGATTCAGGGGAGACCAAACTCACGTTCGCTCTGAGATTTTGTTGTGGCCCTTGATCGCCGCAGTTAGCTCTAGAATAATATTATGTCTTATCTACGACACTTTCTCGCGGTTCTTGTCTCTGATGTAGACTCTAGAATAACATTTGTCTTAATCATGATTACGTTATACGCTGAACATCTGTGGGAACATGCGATGCCAGGTGACCGGGGTTAGCATCTCTGGTAGACTATAAATCTAGACAGCTTTAATCAGTCAAGCACACTCGTAACTTTTTCCTGCCTGTAGATGACCAAATGAGACAGGCAGATGTGGGCACAAAACTAGATTGTTGTTGCATATTCTCGTAATCTCGGGGTAAGTTTATATCCTTTTATTATATATATATATATATATATATATATATATATATATATATATATATATATATATATATATATATATATATATATATATATTCATGTTAGATTTTAGATATATAACTGATATTAGTGTGACTTGAATTATTTTAGATGATTTCTCCCCGGTAATTAATTCAGTGATAATGTAGCGCCGTCTACCGCCTTAGTTAACTGGTGCTTAAGCAGTTAGGTGACTTCTGGTGTTATTGTTTACAATGGGTTAATGGTAAACTTACGCTAACAGATACTTACCAGGCGAAGAACGTCATAGTCCGTTCAGTGCTTACCATGAGTTAAGGAGTAAGCTAAAAGCGTCATTACTTTAAGGAAATGTCAGTGGTGTAAGCTATTCACTTAAAACTGAATAGTGATGTGCGTGCGCTATAACACTTGAATTATAAGAGGTGATCACTTATTACTTTCTGAGAGAAACGTCTAGTGGCTGAGTGTGGAATTAGTATATGCCTACTTGTGTAGTTAGACACCAGTTTAGAACTTTCACGGAAATCCAGAAAGACCCATCTGCAGTCGTGGCTCCATAAGGAGCGAAAAGGAAAAATGATGGCTTCTGTAGCAATTTGTTTTACTTGATAAGGTTGCCAGCTCCATACACAACCTTTATCGCCTTGTTCGACATGCCAGATGGAACAGTAGACGTATTCTTTGTATCCTCAGAGACCCCTGGGAACTACATCGAAAATGTGAACAAAGCAGGCCAGAATTAATTAGTACTGAACTTTGCAAAACAACGTATCTATATGCAATAACTGACTAAACAGAACTAATGCTAAAGTTATGCTAATTAGCGGCCAAAACCAATGCACACTTAATTTACAACCTGAACTTTTGGTTATGTTGCTATTACTGTCACTACTTGTAACATCATATGTCTGCATTTTTCCTGTTGTCATCACACTAATGGTGGATGTTACTGCACAGCTGGAAGGTCCAAAACCTTCCATGACTGTCTTCACTATGTTTGCTGCTTCATTGGAGCATTTTTCTTGCAAGATTCTCTGGACACACTCCACCACTGCCTGGTAGAATCTGAAATCAAGAGTTTGGTCCAGTTATAACATAAGTTAGATAAGATATCTGAATGGTTGTGAAATAGCAATGAAGTGAATTAGGGTGAGTGTGCTAAAGTTGAAATGTAGTAAAATATAGACATGAAAACTGGATGAAAGTTCATTCTTTGAGCTGAACAGTAATACCTTTTATCTGTAAACTCTGTGTACTATAGTATATTATTGTCTCATTATACACGTCACTGTCTGCTACTAGATACAGATTATATATGTGTGCTGGCCTGTTTGAGGGTCATAATTAGATTACAATTTATTACTGTCAGGGTTGGCCTTAGTAATTGTTGAGCTCGATTAGGACCATTCTGGTGAGGCCCATGGATTTAAGATTATAGTTTTGTTGTGACATGTTTTATGTCAACATAAAGCTAATAAATATAGATTTTCTTTTCTTTTTTTATACAATGTAATAGGATATATTCCTAATGTTTAATTTGAAATAATTTTTGTTCCTTATTTCTTTCAAAGTTAGAGCCCAAGTCTAGGGCCCCCTGTGAGCATGGGGCTTGATTGGGTTATATAGATTAAAATCTATCTAAGGTTAGCCCTGATAACCATCATGTCATTTATGTGACTGGTGCTACAAAATATACTATCTGTGCACCATCAGTTTAATCATCACATCATTTACATCACTTGCTACAAAACATACTATTAGTGCACCATCAGTTTAATTGTTACATCTTTTACATCACTGTTGCTACAAAATATACTATTAGTGCACCATCAGTTTAATACTTACATCACTGTTGCTACAAAATATACTATTAGTGCACCATCAGTTCAATTGTCACATCATTTACATACTGTTGCTACAAAATATACTTTTATTATTATTACATGTTCAGATAAGTTTAAGGATCACTAACAGACTGCAGGAAACAAACTGAACAGGAGTGTAATAATGGATTCCTTCTTAAGCAAACACCATAAACAAAACAACAAAAACCTAGTTTTGTGCTGCAAATTTGTCTATAGCTTGCTTATTTATTTATCAATCAACATGAAATTTGTCACACATACCTTCTATTGCACGATAACACTTATCAGATCAGATATCAAACTTTTGATAAATTGCAAATAATGTAAAATTAGGCAAAATTTGTTACTATTTTTAGATACTAATTTTATAGCTGTATGGCTTGGCATTGTTGCGTGCATATTTTTGACGCACATATTACAAAAAATCGATATGGTTATTTGATATGGGAAAAATATAGACATGCATCCATCTGTGTATGAAAATGCTGTTTATTGTAAAAGCGAGATAATCCATGTTTGATTCACACTTTTGATTATAGGAGTAATCGGTCTGGATATCGATCCAGCGCAAGAATAGTACGCTTGCGTTTGTACTTAATTTTAGGGCCAGAAAATATATTAATTTGCTTATTGTGTTTATGGCCTGAATTCATATGTATTACATATTATTAGTACAAGTAGAATCAGTCCTATATTGTATATTTTGGATGGGTATGAGGGACTAGATTCTTGTTAGCGGAAGTATGAGTTGTCTTAACAAGTCGTGATGAGTTCCGATGTACTGCTAAGAATGGCGGGGTACGTTTTTCAAGAGCTGGTCCCTTCGTCAAGAAAAAATGCCTTACGAAGTGGTTTTTTCTTCTGGAGGAGATAGTGTCTCTACGATAGTTTGTGTTAGAGACTCTCCTTATGTCAGTATATAGATGATTCGGACTCCAGGTAAACCCAGCTCGTATTTTTGATGATCTCTCGTCGGTTAGGCCTAGCTTGACTTTTGGGTGCTTCGATATGCTAGTGTCGTGTTTTGTATCGACGAAGATGACAGATTTTCCTGCAGCGGTTATGGCTACGTGAACTAACCTGATCACCGTAGTGCTGCATGGAACCATTCATGAAATCCTTTATATATCCATTGTAAATTAACTTTGGCTGATATTCTTCCTATGAATGAGTGAACGACAACTCAGGAAGGTAGCCATGTTGGATTTCGGTCATCGTCTGTTTTGATCACTGCCAAGAGAACAGATTATTTATCTTATTATCGGACAGTGACAGAGAGATCTCAATCCTGCTAGAAACCCCTTTTCGTGGTTTCATAAGATGATGTATCATGACATTGAACTAAAATTATCAAAAATCTTATCAGATAACGGCTTCAAAATACGTTGATGAGCTTCCTATTCAAATGTGTTCACAACGTAACAATTAGAAAAGCCTTAGTGAATTTAAATATAGCGTTAAAATCCAAAATGATTGCTGATTCCATGTCAACAAAAAGCATTACACCATCAAATGATTTGTTATGCGCAACTATAATTGTTGTATGTTTAATTTGTTCATTTTAATTGAAATCCCACAATTATTTATAAAAACAGTATTTCGCTGCATCTCCTCCTAAAATTCATCACTAATCATTGATGAGCGTACAGCTGACAGAGTGGTTAGAGTGCTGGCTTTGTGATGTAAAGGTGTCAGGTTTGAAACATGGTGTCACGCTACAATTTACCCAGCTGTAAATGGGTACCTGGCTCTGCTTTTGAGGTAGGGAGGGCAAAGGCAGTGTGAGGGGAAAAAAACTGATCACCCCACCCCTTGAAGCTGGACCTAGTATAGTAAAGTCTCTAACACTTCATTTCCCTACAGCAGTATCTACTATGCAACTTCCTTTACCTTTTAATCATTTGGCCACAAGCTTATATGTATCTGTTGTTATTCCATCTATCCTTCCTGAATTATCTTGGGATGTTCCTTATTATTTGCCCTATACCATGAAGTGATATGCTAGGCTCCTGTTGTTCACAATTTTTTGGGGGGTGTTTGGTTTGGTTTTAATGACTATCTTCATTGCATACTGTTAACTCGTGCTCCAATCTCCTCCCTTAGATCACGCAAGGAGGATCTCAGCACAGTGCATGAACTCGGTAGCACCAGCAAGAATCTCAGTATGTGTATATAGGAATCACACATTCTATAAATATTTTTGTGGTGGGTAGGTTTCTAATTTTTAAATTTTGCTGGGGCAGTGGCCTTAATTCCTACTCTTTATGATTTCCAACTGCCATGGGGTTTTTAACATGCGCAACTTTCACACGGAACCTCTTATTTTGTCGCCCTTATCCGAGAAGGCTAGACATTCGATCTCATTACCCAGGAGACCAGGGGGGAGTATGACATTATTAAGATCACTAGTTCTGAAAAATATTTCTATAAATTATATTCCCTCTACTAGGAATCGAACCTGGTACCTCTAGAATTCGAGGCGGACACCATACTGGGGGGTGAATATACTGATGGAGCAGCAGTACTGTTCTTTCTCTGTCTCCTGAGAAAACCCTGGTCTGGAAGCTAAGTGGAGCAGGTTTCAGCAGACGTAACAACAATATCTGAATGGACTTACATGCAATGAAATGTCATTAATGCATCCATGTTGACAGCTGTACTAGCCTGAGTTTGGTAGTTGTTCTTGGCCCCTTGTGCACAAACATCTTGTTCTTTGTGGTGACGAGCTATACACTCAACATTGGCTTTATACACTGTGTAGAATGAAAATAAATGTCAGTGACAAATCAGAATTCATATTTCAGAGTTTGTTCATAATTAATTTCTACTTGGTCGTCACCATTCACTCTCAGATAACCACATGTCCCTCTTACAAAGGTGGCAGTCAATCTCAGGCTTCTCTCGTCACTTTACAGTTTCTCCCTCAACTGGGTTGATGAAGGCCACGCTGCCAACCATCTAGAAAGACTTGTTCAACTGTTTGTTTGTCCTCCCCACATGGACACATATGTCCTATTTTCAGGTTGTTGAACAGATAGTATTTAAGTCTGCAATGGCCAGTTCTCAGTCTGAAAATTATCACTTGATTTCTTCTTGGTTATGTATAGTAAGGTTCTGTAGTATTGGACTCTGGGTATTCCTTAAGCAATTTTTCTTTATAGTTATTTTTGTTAAAGGTACTGTTCTTATTCACATTTCTCATATTCACAAAGCTGATATTGCATTTAAAAATATTTTAAATATCTGCAGTCTTAACAAGAAGAATGGCATGCTCTTTCTTTTTTTTTTTTTCAAATACTTGAGTTGTGTGACAGTTTAAAATTCTTGCTTTAAAAACAGCTTCATTTTTGACATTTATCATCATTATAATTGTCTTTAGCGCTCCTTAAGGAGTATGGAGCCACCACTACAGCTGGTCCCCTTGCAGGAAACTTGCACCAAGCATTCACATGCTGTTGTAGTGGTGGTTTCTGGAGCAATTTGTTTGACGTGATGAGGTTGCCAGCCTCATGCTTACTTACTTACTTACTTAGTCGTTCCCCTTCTACCGTGAGGTGTAGAGCCTCATGCACAAGCACATATTATTCGTCTTGTAAGACATGCCGGAAGGTGAAGGTGCATGCGGCATGTTCTTTCTTTCTCTCTTCAGATAACCCTTAGAACTATACAGGGCATTAACCTATGTACACGTTACTAATAATATGATTCCACTTCCTATATATACCTTTATTTTTAACAGTCCCTTTTACTCCCGCTTTAATCTTACTACATATGAACAGTTTCACTGTAAAGTTAAGTTTCCTACACACAAATAGTTTCATTATGAAACGATATACTTGCCACATATGAACAGTTTCACTATAAATTTATGTTTCCCACATATGAACAGCTTCACTATGAAACTCTATACTTCCCACATATGAACAGCTTCACTACACAACAATATACTTCCCACATATGAACAGCTTCACTTATAAAATGAGTTCCTACACATGAACAGCTTCATTATAAAACTTTATACTTCCCACATATGAATACTTACACTTTAGACCTTCCACATATGAATACTTACACTTTAGAATTATATACCTTCCACATATGAACAATCTTACTATGTACCCTGAACATTCATTAACATCTTCCCAAGGCATTTTATGCTTCCTACATGCGAACAAGACAAAGTGTGATCATACAAAACTGCTCACCGTATACATTGGTACAAAAGAAATCAACACTGTTTCTAGCTTTATCAGTGTCAATCATCTGTCTCAGGAAGAGGGTGGCTTCAGAATGAAGATCTTGACACTCATCCCTGGTCTTTTCTATGCACGTGATAGCAGTCAACAGGTCTCCATTTCTGAATAACAAAAATGAGAGTCTGCAGTAAGACTATGAGAAACCTCAGGGTTAACAACAAAAATAGACAGTGTTAAGTCTTAGTAGGACAAAGAAATAGCTGAAGTTTCAACATCAATGTCTTTATCGGGGACAAGCAAATAAAAATAGCATGGAAAAGAAAGTGAAAACTAAGCTGAAGAAAACTGCCTGTGAAACAAATAGCTGTGATTCGCAGCAATTTCAGCTCTTTTCTCTACAGGAACACAATGGTTTGATAATCATGGTAACCTGTTTTAGTTTAGTATTACCGGCGTTAACATTTTACCCTCTTGGTTTTTACATGCATTATTAGCTGCTTTTTTGTCAGACTTCGTTTTTTGTCTTGTTCTTTAGTTATTGTCTAGGTTTGACACAGTGATAACACAAGCAAACTGAGTACATTATATTCTTCTTGTTTGGTCCTGGCCACAAACTGATGAAGCAATTAGTCAACATCACGCATGGTGGCGTCTTTTAGGGCCACAACAAACTTAGATCGATGGTGGCCATTCTTCGTGTGGTGCCACAACTTTGGTTTATTCTTTGAAGCTCTACTTCCACAATTCTCCACCAAGTTGCTTTTGGCCTGCTTCTCTTTTATGTTCCTTCTGGGGATGCATAGAATGGCAGTTCTGGTGATGGTGTTAGTCTCTTCTGAGGATGTGGACAATTCCAGCCCTTACCCGCTATGATGGTATGCATATCTTCTTGATGGCTCCGAGTTAGCAGTACTTTCTGGACTTTCTTAAGTGGAAGTATTCCTAGCGGAATTGTCGGAGGAACCTGTTAAAATGTGTTTAATTGTTGGTGATTTCAACGTTAGCTGTAAGGAGTGGGGAAACGTAACTGACAATGAACATGGTATGGCTCTGAGCTAGGCCCTCCTCAATACGAACCATGCTATCTTAAATGATGGCCGCCCGAAAGACTGGCGACTAAACCAGGGGACACAGATGGTGTCATAGATCTGGCTTTTATCTTTAGTGTTGCTGCCACATGGGCACGTTGGGATGTTTTAGGGGCACAGGACAGTGATCACCTTTCCTGCGTTGTCCTCATTGCAAAAGGGAGGACCACATGAAACCGAAACAGGCCTTCAAATATCCTACAGGCCTTCAAGATCATAACAACCCATATATATATACTGCGCCAAAATGCCAGAAAACGGACAGCCAGAACACCTGTCGTCCAACCATATTGGTGGAATGAGACGGTGGAGAGGGCATGTGTGTTGACAAGCAAAGGGCAACCAATGAATGGTGGAAAGTACAAAAGACATATGAGGAATGATGTACTGGTTAAAGGTAAGGAGGAATTTAAAAAAGCAAGCCATCAATAGATTTAAAAGGTTGGCGAAAGAGGCCAAGGATACACTATGGGAGGCCTTCATGACCCAGGTGGGTATGGGAAAAAAAAAAACTTACATAAATTCTAGTCCTTACACAGAAGAATGAATATGAAAAGCACAAGCCAACTCATTCTCAATATTAAAAGCTAAACAGGAATAAGCCTAAAGACGGGTGAAGAGAAGGGACGAGCATTATTTGATCGATATTTGGTTCGAACAGATAACGGCGACAAAGTTACCCGACTAAAAAGTAAGGAACATTTTTTTTTTTGAGAATGACATAAGATAAGAGTTATACTTCAACCTCATTTCTTAAGAAGAAACCAGTAGAAACACCACCCCAGGCCCCGATGGTGTCCAGTATGAACACATTAAACAGCTGGACGACGCAGGAATAATTAATGTGGTGAGGGATTTCAACACCAGCATACAGAACGCTGAGGTGCCGGAAGACTGGCTACATAGTTACCTACGGCCTCTTACTAAACCTGATAAAGATTCCACACTGCATAACAGCTATCGAATCATCACACTGCAGAATCTCTATGGTAAATTACTTGAAAAGATAGTTCCGAGACAAGTAATGAGCCACCTCGAAAATGCGCACATCCTTCGTGATACCCTGGGTAGCTAAAGGCCCATGATAGCAATATAGGGAAATGCCGGAATATTTGCGTTTGATGTGTACAGAGATTCCAGGGTAAACGAGAAAAAGTTGCTGCATAATTGACCCAGCGAATGTGTATAACAGCGTGAGCATTGAAACATTAATGAACTGTGTAATTACTTTGCGGTGTTAACCCTTGGCTAACAAGATGGATAGCAGCTGCCTTAACTGAGAGATCAGCTGCATTTCGCTTGGGAACATGGACACCAGAACAAATGCACACGTTTGCCCAGGATTACCCTGGGTTCGCCGCCATCACCGGCGCTGTTTAACATCTACACAGCAAAAGTAGCCATCATTCAGCCAACTGGGCTGGGACGAACATTGACTTTTGTAGATGACATACTTATTTACAGGACTGGTTCTGAACGACAAGAAATGGTCAATAGCATACACCGAACACTACATGAGGTGGTTAAATTATGCGAGGACACCGGCTCCAAGGTCAATCCCAACAAAGCCTGTCTGTGCTATGATCCTCCTTGAACAACTCCATATTGAAAGCAGATCTTCCAGACATTAATCTCAGTGCCCAGAAAATTGAAAGGCAAGACAAGCTAAAATACCTTGGAGTTAAATTCGATCGCGAGCTATCATTCAAGTGCCATATTGATCACACACCTGGAGCAGAGATTACTGTTTCTCCTATATCATCAGCTGGTCATGTCAGTAACCGAGTATGGCCTGGGAATACTCACGCTGTCAGTATCGCAATGTGAATGACTGAAACGCATTCAAAATGAAGGAATGCGTTTAATCTTGGGCTGTTGGCGAGATACCCCTATTATGACGATGCGGTACATGCTTGGATTACTATCGATTAGATCCAGATATGCGATGGCCCAGTCAAAAGCCTATATGCGAGTAACTACAGACAAAAGGCACCCCTGCATTGAAATATAGCTGACATTAAGGGAGGGAAAATAAAGCGGGGGATGTCATGGATGGCACAGACAGAAGCAACGATTAAGCAGGTGACCACAGTTGAAAATATATTCAAAGGGGAAGAGTGGAGTAAATCATATTTTTTTTTTTAAATGAAGAAACATATCCCATTCAATCTCTGATGGGTTATAATTACGAAATATATGGTTTTCAATTTCAAATAAAATGAATAACTGCCGATAACATTAACAAGGGCAGTTAATTTATCAGATTCACAATCTATGCTTCGTAAGGTCCAAAGTGGATTGCTCAGGCATGAATGGAAAACCTCCATAGAAGACTCGAATCTTTATGAACTGGTGTGGATCTACTGCCCTAGTCATGCAGGGGTACGCGGCAATGAAAGAGCTGATAGACTAGCTTCAAGAGCACCCATAGAAAGTGCATTGAATATGGATGAGGGAGAGATACTGAGAGTAATTGTGACATGTTATGTAAATAGACTACATGAATCCGTCCGCTTTCGCTTCCCCATCTTGGTTCCTCATTAGTATGCACGGTTTTTTTACGCTAAATCCATGCCTTTTCGCATCTGCCTAACACATATTTTAGCCACGCCTATTTTTCTTGTTTCACACGCCGACGAGCGTCTACCTAAATTCGTAACTGTCATGCCTTTCGAAGATGACGAACCCAGGGCGTTTGCCTAAAGCTCCTATGCGAGCAGAGCCGTTAGTATTACGACAACTGACAGAAAGCACGAGCCCAAAACACGTGGGAGGTAATCAGCTTTGAAGTCTCTACAGGGGGAGGGAAATCCTGTGATGTGGTACGGACAGGGAGACAATCGCCGAGATCAAAAGACTTTGTTGTCGATTCATCGGCGAACAGAGCGAACGGAGGAAATTCTTTATCTCGGAAGAAAACACCGTTCATTTCCCCTGATAGCCCAATGCGTGACTCTCGTCATCTCTCAGCGAAACAACGCTATTCTTGTATAAATACCCAATATCCGAAAATCAGTTATCTAGTCGCCTCAGAAATTTTTTGGAATATCTAGCTCGACATCCTAGAGCGATTGTACAAAGTGGATTATTTAAATTTCGTGGAGATAGTTTCATTTCCTGTTTTGCGGTAATAGATACTAGCATTTTTCGTGATTTTATGTGTTAAGTTTATCATTGGAATTCACTGGGATTTTCTAAGTGCTAAAAATAGGGTACTAAATAACGCATAGATATTTTTATTCCAGATGGTTTTAATTAACTCATAAATACGCTAGGCGATTGATAATTGACGGAATACAATTTACTTCTATCCATTATGTCTAATTTTATAAATTACTAGTGTTTATATCACGTGTTAAAAGCAATCAGATAAGCTAGACCAAAAAAAAACCCAGCAAACTAGCGGTCTTATAAGCATTTTTCACCTGTGCGGTCCTCTCTCTTCTCTCATGAGAGAGACCAATGTAGAACAATAACCATAATATTAAACTGGACCTGAACATAACCAGATTTTAAATATCAATTGATCAGCCCGCTGTGGCAAGATAAATATATATATATATATATATATATATATATATATATATATATATATATATATAAAAATATATATATATAATATATATTATATATATATATATATATATATATTAATATATATATATATATATTTACCTGACCTATGACAGTAGTTTTCCACGGGGATTATACTCAAGAGAACTCACTGTTCAGAATCGGCCACCAACTCAGAGAACAGCCGATAATTATTATTAACATTTGCATAACGTAACAGAGTGTCTCAGCAACCAGAGGCTAGACAACACAGGAACAATATATTTTTCTTTCTATGACGGTGACCATCACGAATACGTCTTATTCCAAACAACTGTGTGCAGTGATACACGAATTATCCAGGGAAAAAAAACAATTAATGCACCAACTTCGGCGACTACTTTGACATTAGCAGTTTTTTTTTTTTTTTTTTTTTTTTTTTTTCGTACGCCCGCTAATACTCGAGGCGAAATCTCAGGTTATTATTTATGTCTAACCTGATATTGATTTTACGTGAGTATCCCTTTTTTCTTGTACAGAGACAGGTGTCCCTCGCCATTCAGGCAAATACTCTCCGATTTCGGAGGTACCCATTACAGCTGGGTCGGCTCAGGAGCCGCCAATCCCTGGTCGACGACACTCCTTCAAATGTCTTCGCCAGGTCTCGAGTTAATCCAGTCCAAATCCCGGTCGACGAAAAATCCTCAAATGCCGTCACCCGGGTTTGATCCTGGATCACCCGGTCGCCAGAGCGGTGTGGTAACCACTACGCTAGCGCGGCTCCCAACATTAGCAGTAAGCATCAAGGATAGTCTGGGGCCGGAATTGGCAAACCACATGACACTGTAGTGTCATATTATTGTTAATGTTTATTTCAAGGGATATCTGCGACAACTACTAGGTAAGCGAGTATGCGTGTGGCCACAGAATGATTGAGTGAAAGAATAGAAAGAGAGAAACATATTGTTTTCTTGTTACCATCAGTATACTAATCTTTTTTTATTTCCTTACTAACCTGATTATTTACGGGATAGCTTAACTAGGAACTCGTTCTTTTCCTTTACTGACTATTCCATACTCTTATTGTTAACCTTTGACCTTTTGGGGTTATTAACTTCTGTTTGGGATCCTTTCTCTACAAGAGGAGCGGAAAATATCGGGTTATTTCAATTTGTCTTAAACCATGCTTTTATTGATATGTATATGCTTGATGTTGTGAAGTCTTTTTTTAAGTGGTAATAAACTTAATAAAACTTAACTTAATGTGTTAGTCGAACCCCTACCCATATATTATCCATAGATTTCACGTATGTGCGTATTCGTCACGTAATTGTGTATGTATGTGAGGTGTAACTTATATTTGTTATATAAGGAGCGAAAGTTCGTCTGATTACAATATAGTCGTACAGATAGGTTGGAGTAGAGAAACTACTCACTCCAGAGACTGATCTTGCTACTACACTATCACCCCCTCGTGAAAAATCTATTTTCTTCAACCTTTATTCACCCACATTTTCCACTATCCCCTCTGCTCAGACCGGACCATAAAGATTCATAAACCTATCTTATAAAATTACGACATAATGTGTGCTCGTCCGTAGGATTGAATCTAGATCAGGAGATAATAAGACATAACGTCGGCTCTTCTGTAGGATTGAACTCAAATCTTGAGCAAGCAGCACTGAATGGATGGCTCGCTCCGAGTTTGAGATGTAAGTCTAGATAAATGTTTAAAGTCTGATACTGAGTCTGAATTTTCATCTAGACAGAGTGTGTTGTGAGTCTTGTCTTGTGAGTTAAGGAATATTAAATAATTATACCATAGACAACGCTCTTAGTTACTGGATGTTTGACCACACATAATAAGATTTTTTTTTCTTTCCACAGCATCATAGAGTTACGTACAGCTTGATTTTGATAATAATCTTTGTCGTCGGATATATGATCTATGGTAATTTTGTACAAGACCGCTAGTACGCGTGATTGTTTATCAATCACTAGGTTTTTTAAGCAGTAGGGTTTGAGCTAAGTTAAGGGAGAGCATTCTGACAAATTCGTTACGTTAATAGCCTTACTTTACTTTTAACTGTCTTCAGGTGGACGAGTTTTGGTGGATTTTATAAAGAGGAAATTTTTTTTTATCCTTAATTTTTTTAAAAACAAAATTTTTTTTTACCGTAGTAAAAGTAGTTTTTCCAGTTGCTAGCCTGATCTACCATTTATGGTTTAAGTCGTCTGTATTAGGAGCCTATTTGCCAGTTAATAACAGCGATAGATTAGATAACTGATAATAAGGAGGGGGTATCACAGTTAAATAACATATTTTTTTGTTGGTATTTTCTCGTAATTGGTAAAGTATAAGTGTATCTTTGTTCTTCTTCTTCCTCGGGCTAGTGGCATTCAATTATTTGCCATGGCTGAGCCTGCAAAACTTAGAACCATGCTAAGAGAGGAAGCAAGGGAAGAGGGGTTACAAGGAGAAGAAGCGAAGGCGTTTGTCAACGAAGAACTTGACAGATGTGACACGGAGAAGATGGAAGCAGAAGCTAGAGAGAAGGAGGAAAAAGAGCGTCAATTGGAACAGAAGAAAATTGAGGCAGAGATGGAAGCTCGCAGGGCAAACGAACGAGAGAAGGAGAGACAACCCGAGGAACGAGAGAAG
Source organism: Oreohelix idahoensis (assembly GCA_024509875.1). Classification (NCBI taxonomy): domain Eukaryota; kingdom Metazoa; phylum Mollusca; class Gastropoda; order Stylommatophora; family Oreohelicidae; genus Oreohelix; species Oreohelix idahoensis. Next base: position 110,724 of record JAMPIV010004768.1, read on the forward strand.
GAGAGACACCATGAGGAAAAAGAAAATGAGCAACGACGACAGCACGAGTTGGCACTTAAGGCTCTAGAGGTCCAAAGTCGTTATGCTGCCTCTACCTCCAGCAATGGAGAGCCGTCTTCACCTCATTTATCTTTAACTGACCAATCCAGTACCCAATCTCCTCAACTCGCAGCTACGTCTTTCGCCCTGGAACCCTTCCCAAGCCCCAATGAAAAAAATTGACTCATATCTAGAAAAATTTGAGAGAGTGGCAAATCTGTACGGGTTAGAGAGTTCATGATGGTGTTTAAAGCTTTCCCAGGCTTTGAAAGGTAATGCTTATGACGTTTACGCAAAACTAGGAAGCAGCCATCAAGACAACTACGACATGCTTAAGAAGGCTTTAGTGGAGAGGTTCGAAATGAATGCTCGAAAAATTATTGCACCTATTCAGCAACAGCAGGAAGGAAGGCACGGAGACATTTCACCAATTCTCTTCACGCCTGATGGGATGTTTGACAAGGTGCATGGAGCTTTCCGAGTTCCCTCTCACTTATGAAGGGCTTCAGGAGTTCGTTCTTACCGAACAAATAAAGAACAGCTTGTCAAATGAAACCCGTAGATTTCTGGCTGAACAAGGCGCAGTAAAGCTGGAAGACATCTTGAGCAAGTCTGAGCTATATACCAATGCGCTGGCCGAACTGTCAGGCATTAAACGCAAACCGACAGATGAGCCTTCTCTGAAAAATAATCTAGAGCAGTCTTCCCATTCTTCCCATCATCATAACCAACGAGAAACCGTACCGCAGAACCCTCCCCAGGAAAAATCGAAAATCTACAAAAACCGATATCCCACCAACAACAATTCTGATCAGCCCAACCGCCCTACTTGGCACCGCAGCCAGAAAGGTCAAGACAAGGGAAATACCCATGCACAAGGGACATCTGATCAGGGCAAGCACACCGGGACAAATCGAATCGGTTGCTTGTTAACAGACTCGCAACTGACAATTAGTGTCAGTGATTTTCAACCTGAGGGTGAGAGGCCCTCAACGCGAGGAACTGTTATTTTGAACGGGGCTTCAACATTTTGTCTTTTTGACACAGGGTTATCTTTTGATTGTATTGTCGCAAGGCATTTGGTCAAACCTGGTCAAGAGACAGAAGAAACCGTCAAATTATGTGGAGTTTTCAAGAGTGATGCACCCATGACGCTTCCCATCGCATTGGTGGGGATACACTCTGATTTTGTCAGAAGTGTTATCAAAGCGGCTATTATGGGTGATTTTATCTACCCAGTCATACTTGGTTGTAGATATGTGTTTATTAGGAGACCGAAAGAGCCGATTGTGGCAGCAGTGACCACAAGAGGGCAAACCAAGAATGAACCGGAGCCTGTAACCTAATATGTTGCCTAAGGAACTAAAAGAGGCGCAACAAAAGGACCCTACCTTGAAGCCCTGCTTTAGGAAATTGCCCATGGCCAAGGACCCCAGACACAATGGAGACATCTTTTCTAAGGATGGAGTATTGTATCGTAGAACGTGCAACCCTGAACAAGGGCATAATCAGCTCCTAGTACCGACGCAGTACAGAGACCAAATCTTAGAAATGGGGCACTCTCTTCCCTTTAGCGGACATATGGGACAGAACGCCACTATTCAGCAAATATCGACTCACTGTTGGTGGCCAGGAATGAGCACTGATATTATCAGATACGTGAAATCCTGCACCAAGTGCCAACGTGTGAGACCCAAGCATTGGAAACCCCCAGTTCCCATGGGAGAAATGCCAATAGTGGGGACTCCATTCGAACGGGTTGCTGTCGACATGGTAGGACCCCTAGAAGGGACTAAAAGAAGGAATAGGTTTATCCTGACCTTAGCCGACAAAAGCACTATGTAGGCCAAAGCTATACCGCTAACATGCACTGATTCCAAGCATGTCGCAGAAGCCCTAGTGCAGATCTCTACACGATTGGGATTCCCTCAACAGGTTTTGACGGATAACGGATCCCAATTCCGTAGCCTGTTAATGGAGGAGATCTTTAAGATCTTGAGGGCCAAACACATCCACACCAGCAGCCCGTACCATCCGGCCGGAAATTGGCTCGTGGAATGCTTCAACGGCAACCTCACCATGATGTTACGTAAGCTGGGACAAGAGAAACTGGAAGATTGGGACCTTTTCATTCCTGCAGCCTTATTTGCCTACAGGGAAGTCCCCCAGGCCTCTACGGATTTACCACCAGCTACCCTCTTATTCGGCAGACCTATCAAGGGCCCACTAGAAGCCTTACTCCAGTCACTGACAGACCAGAAGGCTAATGAGACAGTCGTCTCAGCAAGTAAATATGTATCGGAACTCAAGGAAAGGTTACAACTAGGATGGGATCTAGCAACGACCAACCTTAAGCGAGCACGCGCAAAGCACGCAAAATGATATAATAAAGCAGCGAAAGAGAGAGAACTACAACCAGGGGAGAAAGTTTTGTTGTTACTGCCAATCGGAAGCAACAAACTACGCATCGGATGGCAAGGGCCGTTTACCGTCCTCAAAATGATCTCAAGAACTAACTACTAGATCTCTATTAAAAGAAAGAAGGTCTACCACGTAAATCTGTTAAAGAAATATTTGGAAAGACCGGTGCCTCTTTTAAAGATGTAAAATTCGGTGACACTCTCTCTGAAGCACAACAGACAGAAACGATGGCCTACTGAAACAGTACACAGCAGTTTTAACGAATATACCTGGTCGAACGCATCTCGTAGAGTTTGATATGAAACTGACAAACAAGACACCCGTGCGAACCAGAGTTTACCATATTCCGTATGCTAAAGCTGATACGCTACGGGGCGAGATAGACAAGCTACGTCAAGCAGGAATTATTAGTGAGTCTACATCTCCTTATAGTTCGAGCGCAGTGCTGCAGCAGAAGCCCAATAAGGAAGTTCGGCTGTGCATTGATTACCGTCTACTTAATACTGTAACGGATTTCCAGCCAGAACCTCTCCAGAGCGCTTCTGAACTGTTTACCAAGCTTAGCAAAGCAAGAATTTTCTCCAAGATTGACCTGAGTAAATGTTATTATCAAATACCAGTCAAGGAGGAAATTAAACCCCTGTTAGTTTTTAGCACCAGCGAAGAACACTATACTTTCAACGTGATGCCTTTCGGGTTGCACAACGCACCAGGAGTCTTCACCAGGATGATGAAAAAGCTTTTAGAAACCATTGCACAGTACCGCATTATCCACAATTTCATGGATGACATTTTGATTGCAACGGAAACATGCGACGAACATATTGCTACGGGTCGCTATGCTCCTCAGGAGACTACAGGAAACAGGCCTGACAGCCACCAGACCGACAAAATTTTTAAGCGGATATGAAAAGCTTGACTTCCTGGGGCATACCATTTCTCACAGTTCCATGTGGCCAGTTGCCAAGAACGTAGAGAAAATACGTGCTGCAAAATAGGCTAGAACGAAGAGGGACACACGTTCATTCCTATCACTGTGTGTGCATATTACCAGAAATTCATTAAAAACTTCAATGGTCTAACAGCACCCCTTACTGAACTGATCAGAAAGGGTCAACCTGAGAAAGTTATTTGGGATGCTAAGTGCGAAAACGCTTACGTCACTCTCAAAGGACAGCTGTCCGAATATCTAATTTTACGGCTACCTCACCTTAACAAAACCATTTATATTGCGGATCGACGCATTGGGTCAAGGCATCGGGTCAACTCTGCTCCAAGGAGACGACAAAAATCCGAACCTGTTATTCCCAGTGTCATATGGCAGTCGTAAATTGAATGCACTGCCATCAATGGTACCTATACCTTGTAGCGGTATGGCAGCTTGCGTACCCTGACAATCCCCAGAGCTATGCCAGTGGGAGTTTTACTCCTGGTAGGTTCAACCAAGCTGGACTGGTCTGTGTGGGTAGGGTCAGACAAAAGCTGGTACCCTGGTCCTCCAGGTTGGGGGTTTTAGCATAGGGCTGACACCCCTGTCTATGTAAAAAAAATAATGAAGTTACGGAAACAACATCAAATGAACAAACTTTGCTGCGGGATGGACATTCGGAGTCTGTGGCTCGTATGACTGTCAGTGGTGAAAGCCGAAAGGAAGCCACTGACATGAAAACGGATGTCCTGACCGCAAAAACAGGATACAAGAATAGGATTTTGGAATGTCAGGACAATGTACGAGACAGGTAAACTAAGACAGGTCACGGCAGAAATGAGAAACTATAGGTTACACATCCTGGGGGATAAGTGAGAGCAGATGGACAGGGGCAGGAAAAGTTAAAACAGCAACAGGAGAAACAGTACTTTACTCTGGAAGAGAGGATGGACAGCACAGTGAAGGCGTAGCCATTATTCTACAGAAAGGGATAGAAAGGACATTACTGGAATGGAAACCCATCAACAACAGACTGATACGATTGAGATTGAGAGGGAGATTCACCAACACTACAATAATACAATGCTACGCACCAACGAATGATAGCGATGAGGAGGTCAAGGATGAATTCTATCAACAACTGCAGAAAGAAATGGAAGACACACCTAGATATGATCTTGTTATAGTAATGGGAGACCTCAATGCGAAAGTTGGTACACACAATACATATAATGAAAGAACAATGGGGAAATGCGGCAGCGGAACAGCAAACGAAAATGGGGATAAGCTAATAAGTTTCTGTAGCATTAACAACCTGGTCATTGGAGGAACACTTTTCCCACATAAGGAAATTCACAAGTTAACATGGGAATCACCAAATGGTCGGGACAGAAACCAGATAGACCACATCATGGTTAAACGGTAGATGGAGACATGCATTACAAGATGTGAAGGTAAGAAGAGGTGCAGATGTGGGAAGTGATCACCATTTAGTAGTAGCAAAACTGAAAGTGAAACTAAGAAGGGCTGGACCAACTGTAACTACACAGAAAAGGTTTGACATCAGCAAATTGAAGGACCCCCTTACCAGAAAAGCTTTTTGCGGCCGACATTAAGAAACGATATCAATTTGCCAAAAGCCAGGAAAAGACATTGACTGATGATATAGACCAGAATTTCAACACCATTTCAACAGTATATAAGGAAAGTAGCAAATCATGCTTAGGATTCCAGGAAAGGAAGAAGCAAGACTGGATAACACCAGAAACACTAAACACCATAAAGATGAGAAAGGAAATGAAAAGAAAGAAAACAGAAGCGAAGTCCCCAGGTTAAAGCAACTATATAGCGAACAGTACAGCCAGCTGGACAGGGAAGTTAAACGCCAAACCCGAGCCAACAAAAGGAATTTCCTAGACGATCTTGCAAAACAGGCAGAAGAGGCAGCACTGAGAAATGAACAAAGCACAGTATACAAAATAACTAAATTCATCAGCGGAAAACAAGGTGCAAACAATATTACATTAGTAAGAGATAAGCAAGGAAATCTCATCAAGACAGCAGAGGGACAGGAAACAAGATGGGCAGAGCACTTCAGAGAAACTCTGAACAAGGAAATACCAGAGACACAATTGAATGTTCCTGAGGCTGAAAACGATCTAGATGTAAATACAGACCTTCCACGAAAAGAAGAAATCATCACAGCAATCAAAGGGTTAAAGAACGGTAAAGCTCCGGGCCATGATAACTTAAATGCAGAGCTATTTAAGACAGACCCTGAGCTAGCAGCAGAACTATTAGAACCACTATTTGCCACAAGTGTGGAAAACGGCCGGACAAACCCCATCAGAGTGGAAACAAAGGAAATAATTGTCAAATATGGCCCAAAAAAAAGGTAGATCTTGCAGACTGCAATATATTGGAGAGAATCACTCTTCTCTCAGTTCCAGCAAAATACTAGGC
>JAMPIV010004769.1:0-60000 GCA_024509875.1 Oreohelix idahoensis
ATGTCCTTGAATGTGGAGACGCGATGAAATAGGTTTGCTGCCTCTGCTGTTTGAAAACTCATACAAGAACCAAACGATGTTTCTGATGTGGCCGTTGGTGATGGTTGTCTACTATACCATACTTCTACCCTGTGTTGATCGTATAGTGGGCTCGTATCTCTACCCTAAACAGTAGACAGCTTTTAATTTGATGGTGTTAAGATGACTTCTTACTCATAGACGATAAAACATTTCACAAATGACAAGTGATGAATGATCTCGACCGATCGATGATTGACTTCACTCTAACAGCAGTGGTAAATAAACGGTGAACATTTTTTTACATCAAATAAAGTAAAGATGTGAAATGATGTGCCCAACCTTCCCATGAAGTTGACCAACTGGTACAGCAACAATTTCAAATCAATTATTTAATACAGTTTCTTTTTCTCTCGTCCAATCTAGCTTCTTTTATTAGTTAGGGTGGACACGACTTGAAAACCACTGCTGTCAATGTTTATGTGCCTTCTAAATGCTTCATTCATAAACATTGTCCTCGAAAATGTTCTGATATACTTCTTCTGTTTCAGCTTACTTTCTGTTGTCTTTACTGGGTGTATCTTAGAGAAACTGGCCTACCGCCAGAGTTGTTGGTTTACCAAGCTACTATTCTGCTCGCTAGCCTGTCAGTTGTCTATTATTCTGCCCTACCAGTAATAGACTCGTAAATGTTCAACGCACCTGGTTTGTTTCGAAAACACAGACATTTTCTTCTACTGGCAACGCTGTATTCTTGTCCTCAGAATAACTCACAAAACTGTCATACATGATTGTGGCATGGATTGCGATTGAGTGTCTAGGGGATAGTCGATCTCATAACAAAATAATTGCGCCTGAATTTCTGTTATCGACACCAGCAGTTACACTGAAGAGCAAATATTTCTTGTGAATTGTTTTAGAACATAATACGAGGAGGAGTAAAAAAGTAATCTTAATATTTTTTTATTAACAGAATATGCACAAATAGGAAGGAAAGCACTTAATCAATTTTCAACATAGTCCCCAACCCGTTCAATGCATGTGTGCCAGCGCTTCACTAATGTCTGGATTCCGTGAGACAAAACACTCTTCTGACTAACTGCGTAGCTACGTATGCACCACCTCTTTCACCTCATCGTTCGTACTGAACTTCTTGCCACCGAGTGTCTCCTTGAGGGGTCCAAACACATGATAATCACTCGGTGCGAGGTCCGGTGAATATGCAGGATGTGGAAGACACTCCAAACGCAGATTCGTGATTTTCGTTGCTGTCGCACGAGCTTTGTACGGCCGCGCGTTATCACGAAGTAACAACACACCAGAACTGAGCACGCCGCGACATTTTGACCTGATTGCAGGTTTCAAGTGGTTCTAAAGCAGATCACAGTATGATTCGCTGTTGATAGTGAGTCCCCTAGGCATGTAATGTTCCAGGATTGGGCCTTTACAGTTCCAGAAGAGCGTGAGCATCAATTTGCCGGCCGACCGCGTTGTACGGAACTTCTTTGCTTTCGGCGATGATGAATGTTGGCACTCCATGCTGGCTCGCTTAGTCTCTGACTGGAAGTAGTGGACCCAACATTCGTCACCAGGGACTATACGGTGTTGAACGCCATCTTCTTCAGCTTCATAACGTCGTAACAGTGTTTCACAAACATCCACACGACGTTCTTTCAGTTCAGAGGTGAGTTGTTTTGGTACCCACCGAACAGAGACTTTGTGGTACTGCAGCACGTCGAGAATGATGTGATGCGCCGAGCCATGACTGATCTTCAATTCACCAGCCACCTCGTCGATTGTTACCTGCCGATTGTCCCGCATCACTCGTTCCACTGCAGCGATAGTGTCAGGCGTAGTCGCAGTGTGAGGCCGGTCGGAGCGAGATGCATTAGTCACAGTTAACACACCACTTTTAAATTTCCTGTACCACACATAAACCTGCTGAAGCGACACACAATCGTTCCCATGCTGCCTCTTCATCCTCCAATGAATGTCTGGTGGTTTCTCACCTTCCCTACCAAAAAAACGCATAACTGCATGCTGCTCTTCTCTCGTGCATGCTTCCAAGCGGCGGCCATCCTGGCTATGGTTTGCTGACGCCATACTACCCATCAGGGCGACGGGCCTGCGTGCACTGGTACCTCAAGCGGGAGGGCATAACATGTCTGTAGTACAACTGTCTACTACGTGATTTTGACGTTTTGTTGCCATATTAAGATTATTTTTTGACTCACCCTCGTAAATTAAGGCAATATAAGTTCATGCTTAACCTCAGTGAACTTTTATTTTTAATGCTTTTAAGGTATTTCTGGATTAGTTTTGTAGCATATATACTGGAAACGTTTATAATCTATTATTTTGCTTTAACTGTTATTTAGCTCTTGCCTTGACTGCTGCAATGATTGGACGAGAACAAGTTTAGATCTCCATCTGCGTGAACATGATATTTGTAGAGTACTTATAATACAGTGCGTGCAAAGATAACATGCATAGTTGTGTAAATTGTTTAAGAATGGTCACGACAAACAATTTGGCATGTAAATATTCTGATTTTTAATATTATTTTGTTCTGTTTCAGAGACAAAAAATGACTTTGGTGATATGGCGCTGGTGAATGACCTAGATGATCCTGATTATTCACCTGATAATTTATCTGAGATTGAGGAAAACATTAATAGTACCGGAAGACGGAACAAAGACAGCAGCATTGATGACAGTATTCATAAACAAGATGATGAGAGGAGCAATCATGTAAATAATGTAGAAGTACTGACATTTGTAGAGCTTCAGCCCGTTCAGTTTGCGCTAATGGAGGAACATTGCCAGATCTACACTGCTGAGCTGCCAGCCTAGTAAAGACATTTCTGTTGTGTACTCTGATATACCAGCTTTTGGTCTAAGTACATCTCACTATTGAGGTTCATGTTATTAAACAGCATATTAATGATTTAATTTTCTTCTGTTTTTGTAACGTTTAGCTTTGACACTCCCATTCCTCAAGAGGTCATGGAGCGCATATCGTGTTGCTTCCTGCATCCAAAACCCTCTAGCGATACGGACTGATACACTTTGGAAATTACCCGTTAACTAATATACTTTATGTTCAATTAGGAATTGTACAATTGTAATTCTGCTAAAACCTTTCGAAAAAAGTATCCGATCAGAATACTTTTTTTTGGGAAATTGTACAACTACTATTACATGTAATTATGGTAGTGGAAAATAATTATCTTTAATAATTGACAAGTAAATTAGGATGTTCTGGGCTTTAAGATCACGTAAGTGTTACCAGCGAAAAAGTGAATGAAAGCGCGGACCTCCGAGAAACAAAGGGTTAGACCTATATAAGTTCGCTCAGATTCAATTTTGGTCTCAGAGTTTCACTCACAGCTGAACAAAACAACGTCCAGCCGACTAATGATCTTACCAAATGTTTACAAACAATGCGTTAGGTACATGTCGTGAGTTTATTTGAATCATTCTATTAACCAGCTTGTGCAGTTTACGCACTTTGCCTACCTCTGTTTTTGTCCACGCCCTATTTTAATTTTCTTGATACTTTGGCGCATTGTCTAAGTGTCAATCCTCATCTAGACACCCGTGGGAGAACGCCCCCATACGTGTGCTCTCATTTCTTCTACACTAGCTGATCACAGATTCTGCGATGTCGGTCGGCGAGCGGTCACTACGTCCATTTAAAATCGACGAACGAAATAAGAGCAATAGTCAAAGCTGAGACAGGAACTCTTTTATCCTGTCGCATATATAATCTGCATGTATGGGTATATGGATGCTTGTGCGAGCATGTTCTTTGCTCTCTAATTTGTAATGAAATTTAATTATAATTTAGATCAATCAATACCCTTTAGCTCCCGGAGGAGCATAAGCTTTCAACAAACACATGCCAAATCCTCCTGTCCTGTGCCATCCGCTCGCTCTTTCCATGGTTTCATCATTTTCACATCTGTATCCAGTTCTCTTCTCCATGTGTTTTTAGGTCTACCTCTGCCTCTCTTTCTTTCCCTGTGGATTCCAGAACAAGAACTGCCTTGTAATGCTATCAACAGGTCTCCTCAATGTGTGTCATATCCATTGCCAGCATCTTCTTCTCAACTCTTGTTCCACTGGCACTAGTCTGGTTCTTGCCATCAATTCCCCACTTGTAACTTTGTCATACCATTTCAGTCCTTCTATTCAACGCAAGCACCCGTTTACAAACGTCTGTAGCTTTTTGGTTGTTGTTTTTTTTCCTCTCCATGTCTCAGAGCCATACAATAGAAGTGACTTGACATTTGAGTTGAAAATTCGTATTTTCGTGTTGGACTTGATTTCTCATGTTCTCCATATATTTGCCAATGTAATGAAAGCTCCTCTTGCTTTTTGTATTTTTTTTTTATATCACTGTCTGTCCCCCCAACTCTGTCTATATTACAGCCAAGATATGTGTACGATTATACATTTTTAGTGGTGTTTCTTCAAGTTCAACTTTGTTATCATTTCTTGCACTTATTCTCATAATCTTTGTCTTTTCTTTGTGTAAAAAAAAAAAAAAAAAAAAAGAAATGCTACATACAAGTTTAATTTTTTTTTTAAATATGTCAATTTAATATAATTAATTTTAAAAGGCGGGTTTTAATTGTATACTCGAAATAAGAAGATATGATATCCATCATGGATATTATACAATGAAACAAACCGAAAGGTCTTTTCTATTTGGACATACGCCTTAAAACCCCAAACCTAAACAATACGACAGAACGAAAGGTCTTCATTATTTCAATATATGTCCTAATATAAGCGACGTCATCCGTCTGTCTAGGTTGAATGGGTCGCGTCTCGCCAAAAAGAGAAACCTTTATTTCAAAAAATGCAGCTCAACACAAATACATTTCTATATCGAGCTAAAAAACGTAATTTCGCTGAATTAAATCAGCTGGGGCTTGAAAGAGCACATCATTCATATCCATCTTCACAAAAGGCGGCAGGTCAGATATAAAGTTAACATGCTAAGACTCATTCAGCATTGTTATTGACTTCTGAAGTATCTTGTTTAATTCCCACGAGGTAGAAGCATCATTATCCTTCTATCCAGATCTCTGCCAAGAGTAATCTTGTGCGAAGGTATACAACTTTGAAGACCCACATTAGATACTCTAGGTTTTGGCCGCTGTTGAATCACTACTGCAGAGCAAGGGGAGGCAACCCGTGACAGTATATATGTTTGAAAAGAACGTGCTACGGAAAATAGTAGTAACCATAACGAATAACAGTATTGTGAGCAGCTTGCATTTGCAATTACTGTAAACAAGGCACTAGGATAGTCACTGAAAGCAGCAGTTCTAATTTAAACGAAAATTATTTTTCACTCGAATATCAAAATGTTTTATTATTACATTTTCTACGTTTCCTAAACAGTTACAAGGAAAACCGGGCAACGCCGGGTACTTACAGCTAGTATATAATAATATATTTTTTTAAAGTGTTCGTTACAGTCCCTAGATTTTTTTTAAAGGTAGTGGGGCCCCTGCAAAGAAAATTTAATTTTAAAATAGGAAAAAAGAGATAGTGGAAGTGACTAATAAACTAACTGGTGTACATATACTAGTGCCCTGCATGCACAAATGTACTATCGTGCGCGTGCCATTGCTGTATAGCTCTGTGCGTTTATGCTCGGTTGCTTTTTTTTCGCAGCGGCCCCTGTAAGCGTGGGACTCTAGGCCCGTGTCTAGTGGGCCTACTGGATAATCCGGCTCTGCTTTTAGCTGTCTTCCTGCTGGCCTGGTTCCAGTCTGGTCTTCGGTTTTTCAGACATTGTCTAATGTTGACCTCCCAGTAAACTCTGGATCCTGGCTCTTAGTTTCCCATATTTGTCATTGTTGCATATGGGTTTCTACAACATGTGTTGTTGCGCATCAAAGAATGTTGAATTGACTTTGGGGAATAGTTGAAGATGTTTGAATAGTACACTTAGGTACATTATTCATGAACGTAGTGAGAAAAAAATGATAATTGTGCTAACCAATCGATGGGTTAGATTGGAAGATGACGTGGGAGTTTTGTGTGTTGTTAGGATATGACGTAGGTGAAAAATAGAATGTGAAAAATAACAAGACGGGGACAGCCTTGTTTGCTTGTGGTCTGAAAACCCGTGGAGAAATTATGTTTATTCGCACAATGAATGTGAATACACGAAATGAGAAGTCCTGTTTGAAGTGTATGTGTTGATGCATACACCTTCATGGACGTGTAGGTTTATACACCGTAAAAATCGGAGTTCTTAATGACCTCGCATTGTCGCTGAAGCGTGTACTAACTTGGAGAATTCATTCTAATGAAGTTTAAATGAATTTGAAAGGAGCTATGTGACAAAAGCACGAATATATTCAGTACATATATTTAATGATTTACTGGGATGAAAACCAGAATGCGTACTACCGTCAAGTAGTAGATTATTATGTTACTTTAGTTGTTGATAATGGACGGAACGACATAACCTAGTGACGGTTCATCATTTCACATTGATCATGAATATCAATAAATCATGTTGTTTTTACAACGTACCAACATTGGCTTTGCACCTCGTTACTTTTGAGCCGTTGGTGCCATCTTGTGATGTTACTGGTTCGTTTATCACTTGTGAGGGAACACTGCTGAACTAATATACGGACGATTCAGTGCTGTTGCACACTCACCATAGAAACATTCGTGGGACACGGTCATTGTATAACCGTGATCGAACACTCATATAAACAAATCTTGGGAGAGTGATTATATAAATATCAAATTGCAGAAAAACTCTCCTTAATTCACTGAAGCAAACTAACGGGCGGACACACCTTAACAGTCATGGTAGCCGATCTTCTCCCATTCTGCAGACATGGCACAACCATCGTAGTTGGGACTGTTCTACTCTGCGTGAATGAAAAGGTCCCAATCTTCAGGTTTCTCTTGTCCCAGCTTACGTAACATCCTGGTGAGGCTTCCGTTGAAACGATCTACTAACCCACTTCCGGCCCGATTATAGGATCTGGTGTAGATGTGCTGGTCCCTCAAGATCTTAAAGATCTCCTCCATCAACAGGCTACGGTATTGGGATCCGTTATCCGTCAAAACATGTTGCGGGAATCCCAACCGTGTAAAAAATCTGCACTAGGGCTTCTGCGACATGCTTGGAATCTGTGCATGTTAGCGGTATAGCTTCTGCCCACAAAGTGCATGTGTCGACTAAGATCAGGATAAACCTGTTCCTTCTTTTAGTCCTTTCCAGGGGTCTTAAAATGTCGACTACAACCCGTTCAAATGGTGTCCCCACTATTGGCATTTCTCCCATAGGAACTGGGGGTGTCCAATGCTTGGGTGCTACACGTTGGCACTTGGCGCAGGATTTCACATATCTGATGATATCAGTGTTCATTCCTGGCCACCAATAGTGAATCGATATTTGCTGTATAGTGGCGTTTTGTCTCATATGTCCGCTAAAGGGAAGAGAGTGCCCCATTTCTAAGATTTGGTCTCTGTACTGCGTCGGTACTAGGAGCTGGTTAAGCCCCTGTTCAGGGTCGCCCGTTCTTCGATACAGCACTCCATCCTTAGAAAATATGTCTCCGTTGTGTCTGGGGTCCTTCGCCATGGGCAGTTTTCTAAAGCAGGGCTCTAAGGTAGGGTCCTTTTGTTGCGGCTCTTTAAGTTCCATAGGTAACATATTAGGTGCAGACTCCCGTTGCTTTTTGGTTTGCCCTCTTGTAGTTACTGCAGCCACAATCGGCTCTTTCTGTCTCCTTATAAACACGTATCTACAACCAAGTATGACTGGGTAGATCGGATCATTTATTTTAGCCGCTTTGATAACACCTCTGACGAAATCGGAGTGTATCTCCACCAGTGCGATGGGAAGCGTTATGGGTGCATCTCCTTTGAAAACTCAACATAATTTGACGGGTTCTTCTGTCTTTTGACCAGGTTTGACCAAATGCCTTGCTACAATACAATCAAAGCTCAACCCTGTAGCAAACAGACAATAGGTTGAAGTCCCGTTCAATAAAACAGTTCCTCGCGTTGAAGGCCTCTCGCCCTCAGGTTGAGAATCACTGACATTCCTTCTCCTTTGCGAGTCTGTTTCTAAGCAACCGATTCGATTTATCCCTGAGTGCTTGCCTTGATCAGATGTCCCTTGCGCAGGGGTCTTCCCTTTGTCGTGTCCTTTCTGGTTGGGCTGCCATGAGTGACGGTTGGGCTGATCATGGAGTTTGGGGTGATATCGAGTTTTGTAAAATTTCGATTTTCCTTCAGGGGAGGTCTGGGGTACAGTATCCCTAGAGTGTTGATGGGGAAATGACTAGGAAGACTGCTCTAGGTTATTTTTGCGGGAAAGCTACTCTGTAGGTTTGCGTTTTGAGCATGGAAGCTCGGCCAGCGCATTTGTATATCGCTCAGACTTACTTAAAATGTCTTCCAGCTTTACAGCTCCCTGTTCAGTAAGAAATCTACGGGTTTTATTTGACAAACTGCTTTTTATTTGTTCTGTTAGAACAAACTCTTCTAGACCTTCAAAAGTGCAAGGGAGCTCTGAAAGCTCCAGACACTTCGTCAAATATCCCTTTAGACGTGAAGAGAACTGATGGAGTGTCTCGGTTCCTTCTTTCCTGCTGTTTCGGAACAGTTGCAAAAATTTGCGAGCGTTTATTTCGAAACGGTCAAGTAAAGCTTTCTTCAACATGTCGTAATTGTCTTGATGGCTGCTTCCCAGTTTAACATACACATTATATGCATTATCTTTCAAAGCCTGGGAAAGCTTCAAACACCATCGCGAACTTTCCAAACCATACAGTGTTGCCATTCTCTCAAATTTTTCTAGATACGAGTCAATTTTCTCATTGGGGCTTGGGAAGGATTCTAGGGCAAACGACATAGCTTCCCAATTGGGGAGATTGAGTACTGGAATGATCAGTTAAGAGTGACTGAGGTGAAGACGGCTCTCCGTTGCTGGAGTTAGACGTTGCACCGCGACTTTGGACCTCTAGAGTCTTAAGCGCCAATTCGTGCTGACGTCGTTGCTCATTTTCTCTTTCCTCATGTTGTCTTTCTCTCTCTTTCCTCATGTTGTCTCTCCCTCTCTCGCTCCATGTCTCTGCGAGTTTCCATTTCCGCCTCAATTTTCTTCTGCTCCAATTGACGCTATTCTCTTGCTTTCTCTATCTGCCTAGCTTCTTCTGCTTTTTTTCTTCTCTCTACCTTTTGCTTCATTCTCTCTAGTTTCTGCTTCTTTCTTCTCCGCGTCATATCTGTCGAGTTCTTCGTTCACAAAAGCTAGCACTTGTTCTCCTTGAAATCATTATTCCCTTGCTTCCTCTCTTAGCATTGCTCTAAGTTTTGCACGCTCAGCCATGGCAAATAACTGACTGCAACTCACCCGAGAAAGAAGAAGAAAAAGTATACATTGCTTCCTAACCTATTACGAGAAAATAAAATAAAAATTTGCTGTTTATTTAACTGTGTTACCTCCTCCATGTTAGCAGATCTAATATGTCGCTGTTGTTAACTGGCTAAGGCTCCTAACGCAGACGACTTAAACCATAAAAATGGTAGATCAGGCTAACAACTGAGAAAAACTACTATTACTACTGTGGAAGAAATAAAAAAATTTATAAAAATATTTAAGGAGAAATTTTTTTTTCCTTATTATAAATCCACCACATTCGTCCACACCTGACGTCAGTTAGAGTTTGGGGAGGCTATTAACTTGGCGATAGCCAGAATGCTCTTCCTTTGCTAAGCTCACACTCCACTGCACCCAAAAAATATTTGTGATTGATAAACAATCACGCGTACCAGCGGTCTTCTTGTACAAAACTACCATAGATCATATATCTAATAAAGATCACCATCAAAATCAAAACTGTATGTAAACTCTATGATGCTGTGGAAATAAACCAATTTCTAATATGTGTGGTCAGAATCCAGTAAGTAGGAACGTTGTCTAGGGGATAATTATTTAATATCCATTAACTCACAAATTAGGACGCACTGCACACTATCTAGAGTTAGACTAAGATACAATAACAGACGTTAATCATTTATCTAGACACAGACTTAGATCAAATCCTCGAGACGAGCCACCATTCTGTCGTGCTTGTTCCCGACTAGATCAAATCCCATGGACGAGCAACCATTCTGTCGTATATTTTTTGATAGGTTAGAAGATAGTTATAGTCCCGTCTGAGCAGAGGTGATGGTGGTAAATAGTGAGAATAAAAGTGTAAGAAATAGATTTCACGAGGGAATAATTAAGGAGAAGAGTTGTCTTTGGACTGAATAGTTTCTTTAGTCCAGCCTATCTATACGACTATATTTTCGTGTAAGACACTCTTTCAACCCCTTATCTCATGAAAGATAAAATTAATTAAACATACCCACACACACGATTATGTGACAACAAGACACACAAAACGTGAAAACTATGGTTAATTGGGAAAGGGTCTGACCAACACACATGTAAGTTCTTTTTGTTGTTTATTATCATTAAACTTTTTACAACATCAAACATATAGAGAAATCAATAAAATCATGGTTACAGATATATGAAAATAACCGAATAAGTGCCTTCTACTTGTTGAGAAAGGATCCCAAAAGAGGTTAATAACCCAAAGATCAAAGGTAAGCACTAAGTTACAGAATAGAATATGAAGAACAAATTCCCCACTAAATTACTACTCAGTAAAGTACTCAGTTTAGCGAAATAATAAAAAAGAAGTTTGTACAATGATTATAACAAAGGGAAATATTCACTCTCTCTATCTCTCACTCTGTCATCGGTGGCCATACACAATCTCGCTTGCCTACTAGTGGTGTTGGTATCCATTGAAAAAATACAATAGTCCCTGAGCATATACTGTCATGTGGGTTGTCCAAAGATTGCCCCAGTCCAGCCTATATATCGAAAAATAATTACAAGATGGACGCCAAATTTGGTGATTTAGTGTTCCCTGGATGAAATCGCGGTCACCACAAATAGTTACTGAAGCAAGACGTGCTCTGAACGTTCACCGTTGAAAAAGAGGAGAAAGTAATTCCCGTATTGCTAAGCATATGGTTGCTAAGCTAAATGTTATTGTTAAGGTCTGTTTGTTGTAAGCTAAGGATGTAAACTTTTGGTCTAAAGAAATTTATTGGCTGTATTCTTTTTGGTACAAGCCAGATTTAGTTGTTACCTCCATTGTTTTGCCATTCGTCTATTTAAGATTTTCTAGAACAGTTTACGAACAGCTCGTGTGAGCTAAACTCACGTCACGCGATTATTTGCGCATACGTGATGGTTTGGCGGGACGGGAAGACTGTATCTCGACAGTCTGCCCGGGATTTTTGAGCTGAGAAGGGGTTGAGCGATTCTTCTCTGACTGTGTGAACGGGGAAACAGAGTCCTCTGTGTGATAAAATGTTTGAGATTTTTCCCCTGTTGTAATTCTGATATATTTCTGAAAGCCAAGGATGGCGAATGTGTTGTGTTTGATTCTTGGAGGGCAGTGAAGGTAAAAATACCCGGTGCGGAGGAGAGTTTATGAGAGTATTGATATTGTAATATTGCCCAAACATTTACCTGACATGGTTTTGTCAGAGGACACTCAAAGAACAGTAGATATTTGAAGCCCCGCATTTATGCGGCTATATTGCACAAAGATTTAACTGACATGGTTTTGTCAGAGGACACTCAGAGAACAGTAGATATTTGAAGCCCGGCACATATGTGGCTAATTTTGCCAGAGTCTCTATTGGACTAGATGTAGTGAACTTATGTTATCTACATGATGTTGATGTGCTTGAACCTTGTCCTAATGACAGTATGTTTGTTTGATGTCAACGTGATGATCGTGCTGTGGTGTAATAAACAGTTGGAACTGTACCAGTTGCTTTCAACATTTCCTGACTTGGATATGTGCCTTTTGGTGTGTGTAAACTGTGATACTCTAGGACTACACGCATTCGCAAGTATATATATATATATATATATATATATATATATATATATATATATATATATATATATATATATATATATATATATATTTATATATTTATAATAGTCGGCCATCAGTAAGCCCGACCATACTGACATTGACTTGTCACTACACACCACCACATAACAACTACTATTTGCAACAGTTTCCAACAACCATAACAACGGCATGTAACAGTGGTTAATCAGCTTGATGTGGTTATCATCAATATAGTGAAAAAAACTGTGGTCATTATCAGCTAGAAGTACCCGGCGGTGCCCGGAAGTTTCTTCAACACCTTACTACAGTGGAAGGCAGCCCTTGTTTCCTGCCGAGTGTTAAAGGAATTCAACAGAATTTACAGAGTGATCATGGCGAATTTGGGTGCACAGTTACACCAATCAAGCTGCAGTGTTGCCAGTTCAAGTTCCCAACGAGCAAGTTCAACATGTCGGAAAGCTGAGCAGTGAAACAGACTTGGATCCAGCAATATACAGTTCTATAACCTTCAGCGGTGGATCCTCTGGTCCTTGGACTGTGTATTATTGTACATCATTGCTGCTATCCCGGAGGCCAGGATTTTTTCCAACAGCAGATACGTGGCTATATGTTGTGTAAACTGTGCTTCTATATGTGTTGTGATTAAGCCTTCCTCTCAGCACACTCTATTCATAGGCCTTATTTTTTATGTCATACATGTTTCATTTCTGCGGGTTTGGTTACGCGGAGACTGTCGTAGGATATCCCACTTTACCAAGGGCCTACGACAGCGTTCTTTAGGGACTATTGCGAATTTCCCGCAGTGGAAATTTCCAGCGACTTTTTGTTGCTGGCGTATTTTTTCCACTACGTTGGACTTTCGTGATATTTTTGTTTAGTTGTGACGAGATGTTCTGCGTTGTTTTCGTATAGTTTTTCTCTGTTCTTTAGTTTGATTAATTTGTTTGTATTTGTCTGCCTCCCCTTTTCTATCGTTTATTTCTTTACACCTTTTCATTTATACACTGTGTAGTCGATTGTTTTGTTAGTATATTCGCAGCTGTCATTACAAGCTTTGTAATATTGTGCTTTAGTTCTGCTTTATTGTTTTGTTGATTCCTGCGAACGTTGTCGTTTGTCCTTGATATTTTGTCGTTGTCTTTCTAGTTTTTATTATTCATTGTTGTTATACACTGTCAATATTGTTATGCACAATAAATGTATAAGTGATTAATTATATTATTGATAAGTATTTATTATACAAGTTCTTTGACAAAGACTTGTCACCCACTAAGTTGGGATAAAGTGAGTTTCTCATATAAGATATTTACACAGGTTATTGACCTCATATAATTAGACATAATGTCTACTTTGGATTACTTTATTGAGCAAGGGAGATCCCTTAGAATGACTGATGAGGAATTAAGAGAATTTGCTCTTGCTGAATATTCCAAGGCGCAGAAGGCTGAAGAAAAGAAACAGAAAATGGAAGGAAAAAGAATTCAAATGCAAATGGAAGCTGATGAGAGAAAATTCCAAATGGAAATGGAAAAACAGAAACTAGAAAGAGAGGCTGAAGAGAAAAAGATGCAAATGCAAATGGAGGCTGAAAAACAGAAAGTAGAAGCCTAAGAGAGAGAAAACAGAAATTAGAAGCTGAAGAGAAAAAGATGCAAATGCAAATGGAGGCTGAAAAACAGAAATTAGAAGCTGAAGAGAAAAAGATGACAAATGCAAATGCAAATGGAGGCTGAAAAACAGAAAATGTTACACGACGAGAGAGTCTTAGCTATGGAGCTGAAAAAAATAAAGGTGGTGAATATGGGTAATTCACAAAGTGAATCAAATAAATCATCTAATAAGGCAAATATTAAACCTTATGATATTAAATTACCTGCTTTCAACCCTACCCGAGACGATATTGCATTCTATCTAACTAGATTTGAATTGGCATGCGACTCC
Source organism: Oreohelix idahoensis (assembly GCA_024509875.1). Taxonomy (NCBI): domain Eukaryota; kingdom Metazoa; phylum Mollusca; class Gastropoda; order Stylommatophora; family Oreohelicidae; genus Oreohelix; species Oreohelix idahoensis. The sequence continues at coordinate 13,950 of JAMPIV010004769.1, forward strand.
CATAAGATAGACAAGTCGCAATATTGTGATCATCTTGGTAGGTTATTTACAGGTGATGCTCAAAAGACTATGATGTCGGTGGAAGATACTGACAAAAATAACTATAATGTTGTCAGAGAGGCCTTATTAAAAAATACCAATTGGACGAAGAAGGTTATTGCCTATGCTTTAAGTCTCTATTGCCAGAGACAGGGAAGGATTTTTCAGATTTTATATCAGATATTTGCCTGACCTTTTCACGTTGGGTGGAATTGTCAAAAATTGAACACACATATGAAGCCATTGTTGACTTACTGCTTCGTGACAAAGTTATGTCATCTGTAAGTAAACTTTTTCTTTCCTTTCTACATGAGCGAAAACCTCCAAACATAAAACATATGGAGCAATGCGGTCGTCAGTATGTCACGGCACATCCTAATGTAACGGTTAGCAATTTTAAAGTTGAAGAAGGTTTACCCGTTGCTTCAGCAAGGCCATATGATCCTAATTGGCGCCGTAGATCTCAAAGTGCTGATCGAAACTTTGGTAGGAGAGATAATCGTAATTTTGGACAGAACCAATGGGGTCCATCACGTAATGATCCTTCTTCAGGAAACTGGAGGCAATTTAATGGTCCTCAACATTTTAGTTCCAACAATTATGGAAATTTTGAAAGAGGTAACTACAATAGAGGTTATCAACCCCATAATAACTTTTCACGGAGACAACAAAACCCATCTAATAGAAATTTTGATCAAAGGGGAAATAGCAATCGCAACGATGCTAACTGGAGTTCAAACCAGAACAATAATTTCAGTAGAGCAAATAATAATGCTTTCAATATTAATAATAGCTGCGATAGATCGCAATACAACGGTAGATCTCCAAATAATGGGTCGTACCGCCAGGCTAACTCTGCTCAACAAGAACCTCAGGTTGTGAATAATCAGGGTAATAATAATAATGGTGTCTCTAATGCTATTGGTTGCTCTGCTTTCGATTTCGAAAGAGCATCTCAATGCTCGGAATGCACAGCTCTGTTCCAACCTACATCTATAACTACCTTGAGTTGCGGTCATCCTCTACCCCTTCTTCCTGCCGCAGCCACGCATGACGGAAGAGGGTCTCTTATTCTACATAAGGGTATAGTGAATAATAATCCAGTCTCAGTTCTATTTGATTCTGGATGCGCAACTGTGGGAATTAGACAGTCTCTAGTCCATCCATCTTGTGCAACAGGTAATATGGTGAAATGTGTGACATTCGGTGGGACAGTTGAGTCTTTTCCGACTGCCATAGTCCACATTGCCACACCATTTCTCACTGGTTATACACATGCATGTTTGCTCAGAGCACCTATCGCCGACCTTACTGTCGGACAGATACATGGTGTAAAGGTTTGTACACCGGTACAAATTGCTGCTTGGGAACAGCAACATAGCCTTACTATTTCTACCTTAGTGTGATAGGGTGGGCGAGATGATGATGATGATTATATTGTGATGTGTGATCACTCTCTTTTCACACTCGCACCGACCCGAAAACAGTAAAACTTTTGATTCTGAGACAGGGGCTGTATTTATTTTTACAACCCTATCAGTGACACTTAAACACACGAAGCAAACATTAAACAAATAAACCAACGAACATAACAAAACAAAACACCAAACAGTGCTCGATTGCTAGTCTGAAGAAACAAACAAAGCAACGAATAGTTAAAATCATAGTAGTTAAATAATGATGCTCTCACCTGCCAAACAGTCCTTCCACGCCACCCTCAACTATCACACAGGCACACACTCATGCGTGTCGTCCAATGCGACTAGTAAGGTGTTGTGCATGAGGCTGGCAACCTCACCATGTAACACAGATTGCTACCGAAACCACTACTGCAAGGGCACACTCAACTATCACACACACATACTCATGCATGTCGTCGATGAGACTAGTATGGTGTTGTGCATGAGGCTGGCAATCTCACCATGTAACACAGATTGCTACCGAAACCACTACTGCAAGAGCATAGACTCAGCTATCACACACACACTCATGCATGTCGTCCATTGAGACCAGTATGGTGTTGTGCATGAGGCTGGCAATCTCACCGTGTAACACAGATTGCTACCGAAACTACTACTGCACGAGCATCTGAATGCTTCATACGGATGAAACCACACTGGTGGCCCCATGCTCCCACAGGAGCGGAGAAGAGAAATATGTATCTCCAAGTGAGCCCACGTGCTCTCACAAACCATTCTTCACATTACAATAATTAAATAATTATGAAATATGTATAACATAGAATTAACCAATATGTACCACCAATACTCTCCTTAATGGGCATAAACCACCACCTCGCAACTGGTCCATCTCAATATTCGTCACTGCCCTCTGAACATGTCGTAAGTGGCGACTGGTGCGCCTGGTAACAAGCGTGTCGTATATGACCCCTGATGAGATTGGGAACTCATCACACGAAACACATCGTTACCGTCACCGAAACGACCACAGCAATAGCATCAAAATGCTTATTGTGGGCCTGTAATGGACACCAGCTGCATTGGTGTTTCCATGCTCCGCCGGGAGCAAACAGAGAAACACCTGTCTCAACGTGCCTTACGCCTTACGCACGATCTCCAGAAATCTAAATACATATTCTCACTTCAAAGTAACCCACTAAAGATATACAGTAGAATAATCAATAATCGTGAAATACACTTAATTACAATATCAAAGAGTAAAATAAAATTACTCTTACATTAAGGAATAACATATAACTACTCTTGACTTAAACTAAAGTCATCACCACGTGGCCGCCATCTTGATATTTTTGCTACCAGGTTGATATTATCTAAATTCACATGAAATAGCTTCATACCATATTTGCCTTTCTGATAAATGAAATAATCGCTCTTAAACTTTCACATCTATCTATCTATTTAGACCTAATTCACTATACATTAAAACAGACTCGTGCTGAATATAACTTCAGACCTATAGAACACAAATGCTAAATTTTACAAAATGCGCTAAGAATTACAGCTCACGTGCTCTGGTCCATCTGCTACCTACACCGGTCACCTCGTCTCGTTTGCTCTCTCGTCTGGGCTGATATTAGGAAAGGTCTCTGCTGGCTCGCTATTTCTTTTATAAGCCCAGGTCGAATCACTCAATTTACTGCGCGCTAGGCGTATTGATTTGGCCGCATACATAACACTCACGATATTTGCTTTAGAAGGCCCGAAAACAGAAATATATACAACTATTTCTAGAGCAAAAACACTACTATGAAATATAACACACAACTATGCACTAAAACTAATCTTTAGGCGTTATTATGGCCTAAGTAATATATTTTCATGAAGACTTTTCACATCCCAGAATGCTTCGCGCACATCGAAAATATGTGGGCGATAAATCTGCCTAGAAACAGGTAGGGGGCGGGCGTCTCCTTTTCGGCCCCATCACATATCTCCCTCCTGATTTTGTTGTCGTCCCGACAACATCACTACCTCTGGCGCTTCAGTCGAAATCTCTCGAATCGTTGGTGCTGCGCCTGATTTTTTCTCAGCGGCGATGTTTTGGGCTCAGATTCTGTATTCGGTACAATCCGGCTGGCGACACTCTTGGTCGTCATGTCCCTCGTTGTACGTTGTCTTACTGTCAGCCGCTGTGGTCTAGAAGACTCGCTCACCTGTGCCGCGTCGCTGCCTACCTGTGACATCTGCCTGCCAGTGCATGCAGCTGTCGACTTTGTAGGGGGATCGCTCTTGACGGGTTTTCCACTCATTTTGTGTGGACGGTGGGTTACGTTCCCCACATTCTGCCTTTGATGAGTCTCCTCTGCTGAACCTTGATTTGCACTCCCTCCTATCTGCTTAAGATGGGTTTCCTCCCCTAGACAACGGCCAATTCTCTCGGCGCAATTAGTGTGACAGTTGTCGTGGCCATCTCTTGGCTTGCTCCCTAACGGCAACCTGATTGTGACAGTCCGTCTAGGGAAAGAGCTCCTTGAGGGACAGGCGGCTATCAAATGTTCAGTTGACTTGCATCTAAAACATCGTTTGGGAATAGGGCCTTGAGGGCACTTGGCTGCTATGTGGTCTGACAGGTCTCCACAATTAAAGCATCTTATCTTTCTGGGCTTCCTCTGTGTCATGGGTCGCCCCCTGCTGCCCTTACACTCTTGACCGCCAATGCCGCATACATAATTTGCTTCCATGCCCTGGACCGATGGTTTGCTGTCAAACTCTACTCGTTCATTCCTCGCCAGACTCCGGAATCCCTTTCTGAAGATCTTGGTTTGATGTACGAATACATCCATACCTCCGTCATCTGGCGTGATGAACCCCCATCCCCTGTGGACACTATACCACTTGCACATCCCTTTTCGCCTTGCTGGTGCAACTGCGTTTGTTGGTGCTGTCAGCTCACAGCTTTCCTCGACAACAGGCTGACTCTCACATACAAGAAGGTCTAGTTGAGGTTCATGCGGACACACCTCCTCGTCTTGCGTTGGCTGTTCCCGCGGCTGGCATGGTGCTCTCTTTCTCTGCACCTCCTCTTGTGCTGGCGAACTGGCCTGTGACATCTGTGCTAACTGGAACTTTAGAAGAGATAATTCTGCTTTGAGTGCCTCCTTTTCATTCTGATCTTCTGCACTTGCTATCTGCACCAGTGTCTCTGGCTTCTTGACTTCACAGAAAACAGAACGGTCCTAGACCCCTGACTCCCGGCCTGGAAATTCCTGGTCATCTCACCGACTGGTGGTTGCTCGCTGTAGGCTTCCTCCACTATTTCCAGTAACTTCTCAGGGCTGGCCTTGGCTCCACCACGTATCCATAATTCTCTAGATACCCATGGTGTCACGTTGTTCCAGGTCATGTCTAACTTGTCTTCTGCCCAAAAAGGCGCCACCTTCCCCGCGGCCTCTACATCTTCCACAAACTCTTGCTCGTGGGACTCCCCTATCCACTAAATAACCTTATCTCTGGCCCCTTCACGTACACTGCGATTACAGGCGCATTGGTCGAAGCCATCTTGATGCAAGACTGCACTGCTGGGTGTTTACAACACATCACAATATAATCATCATCATCATCTCGCCCACCCTATCACAATAAAACTCTTGATTCTGAGACAGGGGCTGTATTTATTTTTACAACCCTATCAGTGACACTTAAACACACGAAGCAAACATTAAACAAATAAACCAACGAACATAACAAAACAAAACACCCAACAGTGCTCGATTGCTAGTCTGAAGAAACAAACAAAGCAACGAATAGTTAAAATCATAGTAGTTAAATAATGATGCTCTCACCTGCCAAACAGTCCTTCCACGCCACCCTCAACTATCACACAGGCACACACTCATGCGTGTCGTCCAATGCGACAAGTAAGGTGTTGTGCATGAGACTGGCAATCTCACCATGTAACACAGATTGCTATCGAAACCACTACTGCAAGGGCACACTCAACTATCACACACACATACTCATGCATGTCGTCGATGAGACTAGTATGGTGTTGTGCATGAGGCTGGCAATCTCACCATGTAACACAGATTGCTACCGAAACCACTACTGCAAGAGCATAGACTCAGCTATCACACACACACACACACTCATGCATGTCGTCCATTGAGACCAGTATGGTGTTGTGCATGAGGCTGGCAACCTCACCGTGTAACACAGATTGCTACCGAAACTACTACTGCACGAGCATCTGAATGCTTCATACGGATGAAACCACACTGGTGGCCCCATGCTCCCACAGGAGCGGAGAAGAGAAATATATATCTCCAAGTGAGCCCACGTGCTCTCACAAACCATTCTTCACATTACAATAATTAAATAATCATGAAATATGTATAACATAGAATTAACCAATATGTACCACCAATACTCTCCTTAATGGGCATAAACCACCACCTCGCAACTGGTCCATCTCAATATTCGTCACTGCCCTCTGAACATGTCGTAAGTGGCGACTGGTGCGCCTGGTAACAAGCGTGTCGTATATGACCCCTGATGAGATTGGGAACTCATCACACGAAACACATCGTTACCGTCACCGAAACAACCACAGCAATAGCATCAAAATGCTTATTGTGGGCCTGTAATGGACACCAGCTGCATTGGTGTTTCCATGCTCCGCCGGGAGAAAACAGAGGAACACCTGTCTCAACGTGCCTTACGCCTTACGCACGCTCTCCAGAAATCTAAATACATATTCTCACTTCAAAGTAACCCACTAAAGATATACAGTAGAATAATCAATAATCGTGAAATACATTTAATTACAATATCAAAGAGTAAAATAAAATTACTCTTACATTAAGGAATAAAATATAACTACTCTTGACTTAAACTAAAGTCATCACCACGTGGCCGCCATCTTGATATTTTTGCTACCAGGTTAATATTATCTAAATTCACATGAAATAGCTTCATACCATATTTGCCTTTCTGATAAATGAAATAATCGCTCTTAAACTTTCACATCTATCTATCTATTTAGACCTAATTCACTACACATTAAAACAGACTCGTGCTGAATATAATTTCAGACCTATAGAACACAAATGCTAAATTTTACAAAATGCGCTAAGAATTACAGCTCACGTGCTCTGGTCCATCTGCTACCTACACCGGTCACCTCGTCTCGTTTGCTCTCTCGTCTGGGCTGATACTAGGAAAGGTCGCTGCTGGCTCGCTATTTCTTTTATAAGCCCAGGTCGAATCACTCAGTTTACTGCGCGCTAGGCGTATTGATTTGGCCGCATACATAACACTCACGATATTTGCTTTAGAAGGCCCGAAAACAGAAATATACACAACTATTTCTAGAGCAAAAACACCACTATCAAATATAACACACAACTATGCACCAAAACTAATCTTTAGGCGTTATTATGGCATAAGTAATATATTTTCATGAAGACTTTTCGCATCCCAGAATGCTTCGCGCACATCGAAAATATGTGGGCGATAAATCTGCCTAGAAACAGGTAGAGGGCGGGCGTCTCCTTTTCGGCCCCATCACATTAGGAACTATGCCAAAATCTTATCACCAAATACATTCTGCTAATTTGGTGCAATCTTGTAGTGTTGATGATACGATTACCCATCATACTAATTTTGGTGCTTCTTTTAGTCCAATTCGACATACTTCAGTACGTCGTCGCTCTAACTTTGATCCTTCATTAACTACTATTGTAGAAGAAGATCCTTCGATTTTGTCTGATACAGACACTAACTTCTTCGCTACGACTGAATCTAGATCCAGTCATGTTGATTGCAACTTCTTTACTGCAATTACTAGCGTTTTCTTTGCCACATGTACAAACTTAATGGTTAGTACATATCTATATCTTTTGAGTTTCTTTACTTTTCTTACTGGGCCGGTTAGCTCAGTATCTTTGTCCTTTACGTCTTTTTGTCACACTCACTACTTTTCTTGTAAACTTCGACGTAGGTCCAAGTTTACTACTTTCTGCTTATACACCTTTATGGTATATTTTTTCTGTTTTTCTTTGTCCGGTACTCAGGCTATGACTTCATTCGAGCCTGTGAGATATGCGCCTTTGTGTACTGCGTGTCCTTTGTCTTGCGCAAAATCTCCGATTGTCAGTCATCATGACGCTCTTACTCATCATTACTATCTTATAAGTTTGCCTTTTGACGTGGGTATCATGTGTATACTCACGACTTTTCTTTACATAAACTACATGCTGCTATTTTTCTCACTTACCTTTATGACCCTGTTTAATTCAGGATTTCAAATAAGTCTGTACTACTTTCTCTGTTACCTTTTTAGTGTAACGGAGGAAGGTTTGATTATCACCATATAAGGGCCGAAAGTTTGCACGGCCACATTTGATAGTTAGGAATGTGAGATCAACTATTGTATATTATAAAATCCTACGGTTATTAAATAGAATTGTGTCATTTGTATTTTCTCACAGCAAATCAGTGCTGTTATATGGAGAGTCTCAACAGTTTTCCAGTTATATCAAGATTTGACGTTTTCGCTTACCATTTCGCATTGGCTGCTACTTTCGATGTCTGTGGTGCCCTCTTGAGTACATATTGTTCTGGGACTTCAAAAATCATCTGCATATAGTTAACATTATTGTACTTTAGTATACAACATAATGTTTAAAGTTATTATATTATGATATGATATAGCCTTTTTGATGATAAGGTGTTGGTGTCACTATACTGCTGTAGATTACTATGTTAGAAGTATAATATGCTAATGACACCTCTATTTTTGTAATTAATCATTGCTAGATATGTAGATATGGTATTTTTGTCGGGATATATGAAGTCATATGTATGTGAGTTTTCTAGCATTGTATGTTGCCAGCACTTTTTTGTGCGATTGTGGCAGCTCCCTTTTTTATTTAATGTTAGTACTTTGAGAAAATGTTTTCTCTAAGGTTGTGAGATATTTTTTTCTCTCACCCGTCGCTCCATTGTGCGTCTGTATAGTCTGACATTATGGCCTTATATACGTTGATGCCCTTCATCAGCGCATCATGTATGCGTTATGAGCCTGTTGTAGCATGCTCATTATTATTTTTCTTTGGTGTGTATGTAAATTTAGATTGTCATGTACGTTGTTATATTATTATGGTATTCATTTATATTATGCATTTGTTTACCATGTCTTCATTTTGTCTTCTTCATTCTTAGGCATTGCTTCCTTTAATCTTTTCTCTTTTTTTTCGTATCCCCATCTTGTCTCTGTTCAATCGTCACTTTTTAACTTTTTTCTCATGATATCTTCGCGTCCTTTCTGCATTCCTCTTGTATTTATGATTTTTATAGACTATACTTAAGTGTAGATATGTGTATGCTACCGCCCTCATTTGTTTTTATTCGTTGTATTTTTTCCCCCAAAAAATGATGTTATCATTTTTTTTGCCAGTGGGTGCTGTAGACTGTTAAGGTCTGTTTGTTGTAAGCTAAGGATGTAAACGTTTGGTCTAAGGGAATTTACTGGCTGTATTCTTTTTGGTACAAGTCAGATTTAGTTGTTACCTCCCTTGTCTTGCCATTCGTCTGCCACGGGAACACCTATCTCCCGCACAAAAAACACGAGACTCCGCTGTTCAACACAGCTCCGTCAATAATCCGTTCACGGACTCGCTGCGAGCTATTCACAGCTCAAAACAATACAGAATGAATTCATCTCAACATTTGAGATGTTTAGCGTTCACGACGCTTTTCTGTACTCTCTGTCTTCTATCATATATTTGTATAAACAATTCCCAGCTAATCAAGCCTACAAGTGACGCAACCCAAAATTCACTCTGTCCAACCAGTATACTAAGGATTACTTCCCTTTTTGACCTTAACACCAACCTCCATCAGGAGCGAAGAGGAACATGATTATACTAGAGGTAGACACCTCCAATAGGAGGTGAAAAGGGAAACTATTATAATACTAGCAGTAGGCACTTTCATTTAGGAGTAAACAGGCAAACTATGATGATTATACTAGAAGTAGCCACCTTCATTAGGAGCACAAAAAGGCAAACTATGGTGATTTAAATAGAAGTAGCCACTATCAATGGCAGCACAAAAAGAGAAACTAAGATGACTATACTAAAAGTAGCCACCATCAATGGTAGCACATAAATGCAAACTAAGATGATTATACTAGAAGTAGCTACCATCAATAGAAGCGCAAAAGTGCAAACCAAAATGATTATACTAGAAGTAGCCACCATCAACAGGAGCGCAAAAGTGCAAACCAAGATGATTATACTAGAAGCAGCCACCATCAGTCGGCGTCTGTGGCCTAATGGATATGAACGCAGTTTCATAATCCAGATATACCAGGTTCAAAACCTGCTGCAGGATCTTTGGTAGCAGATCGCTTTGTGTGGATTTTAAACAATGGTATAAGCGCCGTACAGTTCAGAAAGCAATGGCAAACTACTGAATAAAAAAAATTGCCTAGAAAAATCACAAACAGCCAATAAAAGATGGGGTTGAATCCCGCGTCCTGCAAAGGATAAGCAAATAACTTAGCCACCATCAATGGGAGCACAAAAATGTAAACTAAGATGACTATACTGTAATAGGGAGTTCGTGTGTCAGAAATCCGGTTTCAAAAATTTGCATAAAATAAACTAACGGACTATAAATTTAAATCAAGCAAAAATTTATTGTCTTATAAAATGGTAAGCAAAGGGGGATAATCCAAAATAAGCATTAACAGTAATGTTTTTACGCCCCTTGAGAAAAAGTAGTGTTTTTAGTTTGGAATTTCTAGGTTGACTAGCTGAGCGAAGTTAAGCTTGCACGGGATATTTATATTTCGAGTGAACTGTTTTGTTCTAGAATGTTCGGGAAATAGTTATCGTTGGAAATCGTTTTACAAAATATAGTCAGTCAGATTTTAAACGCGTTTACGTTAAGAGCTAGAATGGGCTGTCTCCCAGGTGTGTAATATTTGAGAAGTGACAAGGGCAATTGATAGGTATCATCGGCCGATAATACCAAAGGTTTGGTTTGCTTCTGTGGTCACAGAAATATGAAAATATCGCCTAGCCGATCCAATCGCTTGGTACGCCACTATGACAGTTAATATATTTATTATGTGGACAATAGTGACAGTGTTGCCATTTTAAGAATGTGTGAATTTCCAAGTCACCCAGGCATGTTGAGTGTTACCAACACATGATAAACTGTCAGTACATGACAAGAATGATAGACAGCAGTTAGCCCTGAGAAGTAGGAAACAATAGACGTTGGTTAAAATTGTCATCCCTGGCGGTCAGGCCAGTCTTATCAAGATACGCCAAGCAGAACACAGAAGAAAGAAGAGACAGAGTCAGAAGAATTATGTCAAAAGATTAGAGAGAGAAAAGATTTTACACAAAATGAAGAAATAACCAGCAGAAAAAATATCGACAACAGTGGTTCTCAAGCCATAACCACCATAGATACTAGAGACTGTATTTAATACAGAAGCAGTGACAGTGAAGAGATAGTTGAGAGAGTGTAAGAATGACATTTAGTTTTTCCGATAGAAGTTTTTGTGGTATACAGTTTACCAGCCTCATGAGGAAGGTTGGGCACGTCATTATTTCAACCCTTGATCTTCGTGTAAATAGACTTTACATTTAATGTTCACTGCTGTCAGAGTGAAGTATGTTCATCAAGGTATTGAATCATCGATCAACTGTCAGTATGTACTGTGGTAATCGTCTGTTGTGAACTGTCGTCGTAACACCATCAACCCATAACCTGCCTACTGTCTATGGCAGTGATACGAACTCACTATACATCATTGACACGAGCTAGTTCCCACTGAACTAGGGCATGAAGTATTTATAGGCTCATACATGCAACAAACATAGGCAGCTGTATGCCTTCCGTGTCAGACTCATTGTCTAGCAGTTAACCTCACAGTAACACAGGGACTCCAACTCACGAGTAATAATGAAACATCACGACTGCCGAGTCAATCTCCAAACATTTAATAAAACACTAACCGTTTTATAATAACACATGGATAATGTGATGCAAAGGGTACAAATAACACTCTAGAGAATCTGCTCTAGCACAACTGCCACCATGTATAACACTGATGTTTCAACATAATCTCGTCATCTCACTTTCTGCTTCACTCGGTAACGTCCCTCGTTCAACTGCCTTTCTCCTACTAGTCTCCACACACTCCTCATGTTTTGACATTTACTCACGCTCTCTCATATCCCCGCTTGATCATTCACGAACAGTTCACAACAACTCATGTAACCATCTTGTGAGATTCACAAAAATAACTCACTCTTTAACTGTTCGTGACAATCATCATCATCATTGTACACGGCCACAATACTAGAAGTAGCCACTATCAATGGGAGCACAAAAATGCAAACTAAGATGATTATACTAAAATTAGCCACCATCAAAGGAAGCACAACAATGCAAACTAAGATGATAATACAAGAAGTAGCCACCATCAATGGGAGCCCAAAAATGTAAACTAAGATGATTATACTAAAAGCAGCCACCGGCAATGGGAGCACAAAAGGATAAACTAAGATGATTATACTAAAGTAGCCACCTTCATTAGCAGCACAACAAGGTAAATGTTGATAGTTATACTAGAAGTAGCCACCTTTGTTAGGAGCACACAAAAAGGGAAGACATGGTGATTATACAAGACAGAAATAATCGATAGACAAGAGTAAACATATTAAAGTGCTCATGGACTATGCTGACCGTATAACCAAGGGTTAGTGGAGGGAGAAAAAAAAAGTAATACGTTTTACTAGGAAAAAGACGAGAAAAAAAATTATGTTGCGACCATAAGGCCTTCGTCAGCGACAGACAGGAAAGAAAATTAGACCATAAGAAAAAAAAACATGAAAAAAAATGTGTTGAATGGAATAAAAAAGAAAAGAAAATCGAGTGGTAAACATGAAAAATAAAAGCAAGTGGTAAAAAATATGAACAATGAAAGCGACTGGTTAAAAATTAATATGAATAAAAGAGAGTGGTGTAGCTTTTATTGTTGTCCCCAACTCCATGGTTTACAACCGTCTTACTGCAGCCCTCCACATATCCTTATAAACGATATCCTTATAAAAAGGTTATGATACACTAGGCCCCATCTCATTGTAGCCTACCCGGCAATGAAGAGGCTGACAGATTACACAAGAAGCAGCCACCTACAGTAGGAGCACAAAAAGGAAAAACTATGATGATTATCCAAGAGCATCCAAGCCACACACAATGACGAATACTACCAGCTCAACAGAATAGAACAAGTGGTAATCTTCAGACTCCGCACTGGCAACAACAGATTGAGATACCATCTAGTCAACAAGCTAAAGAAAGGAACTACCGATCAGTGTGACTGTGGCACTGATAACATGACTGCTGTATATCTGCTTTAAAGTTGCTCAACATTTGAGGAACATTGAATACACATATGGGCGACACCAGTACCATTTTCTGACAAAAAACTTTATGGAGATACAAATAGCCTTCAGATGACTGCTGCTTTATTTGAAAATATTCAAGTAATCGTCTGAGAGTGAACGACGACGAACAAGAAGAAGAAGAAGGAGGAAGAGCAGGAGGAGAAGAAGAAATTGAAGAATGAAAAGAAGAAGAAAGAGAAGAATAAAAAGAAGAAGAAAGAGAAGAATAAAAAGAAGGAGAAAGAGAAGAATAAAAAGAAAAAGAAAGAGGAGGAGGATAAGGAGGAGGAGAACGAGGGGGAGAAGAAGAAGGAGGAGAATGAAGAGAAGAAGGAGGAGGAGAAGGAAGAGAAGAAAGAGGATGAGAAGGAGGAGGATGAAAAGGAGGAGAAAGAGAAGGAGACAGACGGGAAGAAGAAGGAGGAGAAAATGAGAAGGTGGAGAAGGAAGATAAGGAGGAGGAGAAAGAAGAGGAGAAGGAAGATGAGGAGAAAGAGGAGGAGAAGAAGAATGAGAAGAAGAAGAAGAAGAAAAAGAAGAAGAAGAAAAAGAAGAAGAAGAAGAAGAAGAAGGAGAAGAAGAAGAAGAAGAAGAAAAAGAAGCAGAAATATCCAAGGGTTAAGGAGATAAAATTAAGAGATGGAGGAGGATAGGGAGAGTCAATGAGAGAGACAAAAAAAATTCTGTGTAAGGAGGGAGGAGAAAGTGACGAGGAGAAGAAGAAGAATGAGAAGAAGAAGAAGAAGAAGAAGAAGAAGAAAAAGAGGCGGAGATATCCAAGGGTTACCGCTCCGACGATGATAAAATTAATGAAGATGCTGATGTAACAAGGCAATAGGGATTGCTAGTCAATGATGTAATCATACAGACAAAAAAGTATAGTGCTTAGCAAACCATTCCAGGTCCCATACGACCAGCGTGTTGTAGATTAAGTGTAAATTAAGTGACGTACATCTGCCCACCAAATCATAGGACAAATGTACGAGCTTCATATTTACAATTCAAAAAACCGACACGGTGAAAAAGAAATCTCAAGTCAAAGCTCTTCTAAGGATATTACTCTCCATCAATTATTATAGAACATAATTCTTCTAAATCCACCAGGTTTTTAACACGTATTTATTTCCCTGTATTAAATATAAGAATGAATGAGAAAATCCTGGTACAAGTCAAGAGTTTCTTATATCTCGGTCATGTAATAACAGAAGATGGCAGATGTGAAACAGAAATCAAGAGGAGAATATGAATGGCCAAAGTTACATTAAACAACATGAGACAAAAACTAACATCTAAACAAATAACTTTATAAATTCAAACTGAGAATCATCATATGCTATATGTTTCATTACTGTATGGCGTAGACAAATTATTAATGAACAAGCAATTAGATGAATTGAGGCGTTCAAGATGTGGATATATTGAAGAATGGAGCACATCACATGGAAAGAGAAGAAAACAAATTAAGAGGTCATAGACAACCTATGAATGAGACAGAGTACATCGTTAGTAGCTGAAATATAAATAATACTAAAAAGAAAACACACACGCAGACCTACACACACACACACTCATACAAACAAAGATTGATATAAATAAAATAATAACCTAATCATTACTGTTATTATCTTCATTTTCGTTGGAGGACTGGACCACGACTGAAGATGACCACTTCGAGGAAGTCTTTGCCATAGCATAAACTCTAGTAGAGATGGTTTCTATAGCAACAACAACAACTAAAATTTACATGAAGAAGTTTTGCTAGCCCCATGTACAACCTCATAATGTTGCCTCTTACGACATGCTAGGCAGAGAACTAGTCCTTGTCTGTCCCAGTTTACTAACACACACCCACGGTATCTATACGTTGCGAACTAACAAAATGTATATAAAAACATAAATGCGAAGGCAATCAAACAATTTAAAAAAAAAACGTATTTAACAATTTCGAATTCCCATCCCAATTTCAAGAAAGTCAAGCTCAAATTAAGGTAGTCTACCTTAGGAGCGGAATTTAATTCCATGGATTTGAGCCTGTAGACAAACTCATTATTTGCAACACGGCTGTTAAGTCTGGGTAATAGCTCCAGAGATTTCTTGTGTGGGAGGCGATCAACTTACTGAATGTACCAGATTTCTGCTGCAGAAACAGCCTAACTTATTTTTTCAACCTGACTTAAGGAAGTGATGTATTGCTGGAATGCCGGCCAGTGATTTTTTTCATATTAAGCCCATGCTCTTTGTGAAATTGAGACGGGGCTAACAAGGGAACAATTAGATGATTGTATTGACAGCAGTATTTCAGTCACCAAAGAAGAACTGTCGTACAATCATCATCTTCATTACTCTGGGTTCCCTACAGTAATGGAGTTCCAATCACAGTCGTGGAGACGTTCGTTTTTTTTAAGTGGACTCGGAGTTGGGAGTCGGTAAAAAATGTCTAGACCCCGATTCCACATTGTATGCCATATGACTAATAAAAAAAAGTGTAATCAGAGACTTCTAAATTTTAGGAGTCGGAAATTTTTTCGGCCGACTCCACAACCTTGGTTCTCTGAGGAACATAGATTTCAACAAACACATGCCACGCCTTCCCGTCGTACGTCATATCCACCAGACAATCATCACTTGCACTGCCCCAACTCCCCAAGGAGCATAGGCGTTCCACAAACTCATGCCACGCCCTCCTGTCTCGTGCCATCTGGTCACGGTCTTTCCGTGAAAAAAAGGGGGGGGGGCGTTGGAGTGGTTAAGAGGTATGTCGTCCGCCTCTTAATTCTAAAGGTACCGAGTTCGCTCCCAGTACTAGGAATATAACTGATGGAATTTTTTTTTTCCAGAACCAGTGGTTACTTATGATGTCATACTCCGAATTTATCTCCTTGGTAGTGAAATCGGATGTCTAGGCTTCTCGTATAAGGAAGCAAAATTAGAAGGTCCCGTGTGCAAGTTG
Organism: Oreohelix idahoensis; assembly: GCA_024509875.1. NCBI lineage: Eukaryota > Metazoa > Mollusca > Gastropoda > Stylommatophora > Oreohelicidae > Oreohelix > Oreohelix idahoensis. The sequence continues at coordinate 29,831 of JAMPIV010004769.1, forward strand.
CACACGTTAAAAATCCTTCGGCACCGATGCCCTGGTAACATTTTTTAAAATATAGGAAATCTACTCATTTCACAAATATTTATAGAATGTGTAATTCCTGTATACATACTGGGATCTTCGCCGGTGATACAGAGTTCGTACACTGTGCTGAGAGCCGCCCTGTGTGATCTAAGGAATGAGACTGGAGCACTGATGGAGTTGTCCGTGTGCAATGAAGATAGTACTAAAAACCAAAACCAAAGTGTATAAGGTATTTGTGTCTCTCCTCAGATATACGAACCCAGACAAATAGAAACATTAGTGACAAACCAAACAAGACATATCGTCATCATCATCATCATCACCACCACGTCAACGGATTGCCTCCCCTTAGCACCTTGTTAATTGTAATTCATGCAAATCATTGCATTCATGCTGTCCAAGCACATATTTTCCCAGTTTAATACCCAGAAGAATATTGGTGATTTCTAATAATTTTCCCTGAGCTACGTTGTGTGTACTCAAGAAATTAATCATTCAGAGAGGCTAACATCGGTAGGTGAACAGCGAGACAATGCGCCTGTTAATCTTTCAACTCAGTATACTTAGCAGAGGCATTTGTTCTTTTAATTTTGTCTAAAGTTCGTGGATGTCTGATAGCTTCTATCAGACTGTTCATGGTACGACGCTGCAAGACTATTTTGATGTCACTAGTTGTGAGTTACAAGCAGGGAATCAACACTAACTGCCTACGTTAGATGAGCTGTGTGGAGAAGTGCCCTCATCACAGAAGAATTGACGAAACCACCGCTGCAGGGCACACTTAGACCAGCTAAGTCGCTATTTTAACCTGTCAAGACTAATTGATTATTACATTTGTTGCATGTTATTTTAAAAACAAAACAATTATTGTTTATTCAGTTACTATAGGTATTCTTCTTCTTCTTCGTACACTCTCAGACGTCCACTTGAATGTTCTCAAAGAAAGCAGTAGTCAGTTTGAGGCTATTTGAATCCCCGTAAAGCTTTTCTACGAAAAGGTATGAGAGCAGACTTATGAGCACTATAGGTATGAGAGCAGACTTATGAGCAAGAATCTTTAATATATATACAGCTAGACATATATTTACATCTATAGAGCTGTCGTGAAACATTCTAAATCCACATATATAAATTATCAGGTAAATGTAAAGCCTAACGCATTAATTCAATAAAAGGAAAGAGAAATGGTTAAAGACCCGTGCTTTCCAATAGCGTACGCCTGTGTTAATAGAACGTCATGCTAGTTGAGCAATAAAAAACCCTTTTTTATGCTTCGTCTGCATATTCTCACGCTTTCACGTTGATAGTAAAGCCTACTGCATCAATACACGCTTTCTACAATAAAACGTGTACTGTATTTCTAAGAAAACCTTGAGATACGCAAGCTGATTAATGACCTAGATTAATACTAGCCTTAATTTCATTTTATACACTGCGTAATGAAAAGACAGATGGAATTAGGATAGAGAGAGGGAGGGCTGAAAGCAGGAACGCATGCAACACTAACACGCGTCTTGCGATATAAAATTAATGCCACCCTCCCCGCGCGAAAGGCATGAAGCACTAGCTTTTTTTCAAATGGACAGTGATAAAAAACACTACCCATACGAGAGTTCGGTTTAAAAACCTGTTAAATTCTTATTAGTAAACATGACATTATACTGTTTTATGTCTGAAAGCCTGACAGTACCCAGACACCACATCGTATCGAAGTGAACGGGAGGTAGAAGAAAATGCATATTTTGAACGCAGCCCCTTGGCTCCATTAAATTTATATATTTGGGTTCCTTAGGACTTGCTGACAAAGAATATGTTACAGGTTACGCAAATAGTCTAGGAATTATCAAATTATAGCCAAAAGAAAATAGTGAGGATGTCTGACAGCACCAAATCATAATCGCGCAGTGGCATGCTTTGAAACCACTATTTTACGGGAAATAGGCCACCATGTTAAATCCGATTTGATTGGCGGGAATAATATGTAAGGCTAAACATGATTAGTCGGACTGCAAATACTATTTTTGGTTGTTAGGGGAAACGTAGGAAGGATAATTTTTTTCAAAAGCTGTGTAAACATGGCTCTATTGGCTAGACCCGTTAATATAGTCAATTAGAAGCGTCTGTTCAGTGCCACATTTTAAAATAAACTTACCAAGAAACAGTGCGTTGAGAGCCAGTGCATATTTTTCTAAATAAAAGCCTGGGACAGAGGCAGATCTAAATTGTGCCACATTCATCGCCAGTCAACGTATTTGTTTATTATTTCCATGAATTATGGGACCGTGGTCCTATACTTATTGAGGCAGCACCTGGTCTGAGTTTTGCTGAATCCAGAGGCTGGTAGCTTACTCCTTGGTCCAGATAGCGACCAGTGAGGTGTCTCAAGAACGCAGTGACGCAATCGAGCAGAGGAGACTGTTTCCTGCAGCCATCACAGCAGATAAGATTCTGTGGCCAGAGCAGCTCAATTTTATGTGCCCCCTCTAAAATTGACATTATATTAACAAAAGAGGGACAATAAATTGTTTCAATTGATAGGAACTGTGAACTTTTCCCAATATGTTTTCCACCATAAGTAAACACGTGAAGTCATGATGACAAACAACAATCTAGCTTGAAAAAACCAGTATTCCCTCATAGTACTACTTCACAACTTACACACATAGGATAATAATAAATAACTATGTCAATACAAAGAGCATCGTTATAAATTGTGTACATACAACTTGTCATTACATTTGATTGTGATTCCTGGTTCACTGTGTAGTTGAATCAGGATATCCATTATTGAAAGAAATTAATACATATATTTTTTTAAAAACTTTAACACTTGACTCATTTAAGATAGTCTTATAGAGTGTTATATGTGTGTGAGTGTCACAGTGTTGTAAGGTGTTGTGGAATAAATTAAATTGTTTATCTGTCTGTTGTTGTTGTGACTTACACTTCATCATTTTCATAACCCTAGACATTCAACGTAGTCATCACAATATTCCAGAATAATTCTGACTGAGGTATAAATGTGGTAGCAAGTAAGGTTATCTGTAAAACACCACACTTATTAGATGCAGATACCTTCACAGCTGATCTCAGTCAGGACACTAAGTCCCCTATAAATATTTATATCATCCCACTTTACCACAAGAGCAAATATCTATAAAAGATTATCGCTGGATTTACACCAGCTGGGGGCTTGAATGGGTTAAAACCATTGCTTAATTCTTCACAAAAAGCGACGGATCAGATATGTTAATAGTGCTCTGCCCTATGCAGCATTGTTCTTGACTTCTGAAAACATCTTATCAAATCTACCTTGAGATAGAAGCGTCATTATCCTTCTATCTACAAATCTGCCAAGAGTAATCTTGTGCGAAGGTAGACACCTTTTTAGACCCATATTAGATACTCTTGTGTTGGCCACTGGTGGATACTACTGCCTCCCTCCCTACAAAACATTGACATCAGCAGTTGTTTAGGTAACAATTAGTCTTACACGATGAGGCTGATGTTTAGAAAAAACCTGTTGTAATTAATATTCCCACAGATTATAGCCTATCATAGGAAGGTTTACACAATAGCCAGCCCTATACACAACCTCACATTAGATAGACGCATTGTGCTACATGTCGGGGTGCTGTAGTCCTATTTACTGTCTCTCACAGACCCCCAGGAACTGATCAGGGCATCAGTCTGGAGTATCAAAGTATTTGATATTTTTTATATATCGTCATCAGCCATTTTTTTAAAGATCCCCTCCTCTGAAATGAATAAATACACGTAAACAGGTAATAGCAGGTGCTCGAAGGAAATAAAGAAGTAGAACACTATAAATTGTATAAATATGTATAGTGAAAAAATGTGAGGGGCATTCCTGTCTAATTGTTCGGTTAGGACAAGTGCTTTTTTCTAAACATCTGTTTTTGTCTTTTTAATATTTTTTTCTATATGAGTTGCAATAAACTGTGTTACTTCCTTATTTGTTCTTTGTAGCAAGCCCCAGTATTGTGTTATGTTTTCTGTTGATGCATTGCTGGTGTAATCTTGAATGAGTTTTGTCATAGTTGTAGCATAAAATTCATTTTGTAATAATGAATTGTTGAACTTCCAGTGGGGAGATCTTTTCGTAAAGTTTAAGAATTCTGTTCCGTTGATCGTTAGAAGGACTGCTTTGTGATCAGAGAAATTAGTAGTATGATTTATGTTTTTTATTTTATTAATGGTGTAACTACTGTGTATATAAAATCTGTCCAACCTGGTAGAAGTTCCAAGGGGCATGTTCTATCGATGTATGCTCTTTCTGTTCCTTTGGGTATTTTTTTCTGAATGCGTCTGATAAGTCGAGTTCCTCTAAGGTTTTTTGTAGTTTGTCTATTTGCTTATCTTTTGTCCTCATTCGGTTGTTTTCTGTAGTTTCCCTCGTATTCTATCTAATTCATGTACTACTTAGTTAAAATCTCCTCCTAATACGACTTGGTTTCCTTTGTAATGTTGATTTACCGTATCAGACAGTGTTTGGTAGAAGTATGGTTGCTGTGCTCTGACTGTTGGAGCATAAACGCTTATTAAGGTGTGTGTATCTGTGTGATCATTTGAATTTCTTATTTGTATTATTGCATATCTGCCTTCTTTGTCTTTATTTTTGTGTGTTATTTCCCAGTGATCTGAAGTCTGTAGGATAGATACTCCCGTGTGTGATATTCCTAGGCTAAAATGTGCGTTTCGTAAACTTAGTAGTGTTGTGATGCGTTTAGCGTGTAATTTGTCATTGACCAGGGTTTCCTGTAGAAAAATAAAGTCTGGTTTATATGTATGTATTAAGACAACAATTTTATCTGTCTAATTTTTGAGACCTCTCACATTGGTAGTCACAACGTTTAAACTGTTTGTCATTGTAGTGGGCGCTGTGAGAAGTATTAAGTGTGTTGTGCTAATTTAAACCGAATTTTCTTGAACATCGTATAATACAAATGTTCGAAAAGATAAGAGCATGAAAACAAAACAACACCTTCATGAATTACATTCAGACACCTACATATATACCTATGATTACATATCTAACTATGTATCTACTCATACATGTATCTACACAAAGTTAGTGTGTCATAAAGGGAAATGTGGATGTATAATGATAAATCAGTAGTAATGTTTTTAAATATTCACCAGTACTTTTTCTGTCTGTTCACATCATCCATGTAACATACAGTTTGCTTAAGAGGGAGTTCGTTATGTATTTTTCAGAAGGTCAGGTTTTGTGTGAGTGGGTTTCCGTCGTCATCCATCCTAAAGTCAGTTTCATCAAAACTTGGATCGTAGTAATCATCTTCCGTTATGAGAGTCGCCCAGGAATGGGAGATATTTTCTTTGAAAAGTGTGTCTGGAGCCGAATTAATGGTATGTTAAAAAACAAAATACTACCATTGAAAGTAGCAGAGTAGATAGATTTCCACTATATCAAGATGTGCATCGAGTAAGTAATGTTTTAATATGTTTTAATAAAAAGTAAATAAAAAGATTCACATACAGAATAAAACAGTTTTTCTAACAGTGCGCATAACACAATATTAGTTGTTTTGTATATTTTTGTATTTTAACCAGATGCTTATAAAACAAAATGAGAATCTTTTATTTTTTTATTATTTGTGTCATAGTTAAATTGTTTCCCTTGAATTAAAAATTAATGTCCTAAGCTACCTCCCCCAACATTTCAACGGTGACACGTAAAAAAATTGTGTATATTTGCAGTATATTGTATGTTCCTATTCGTCACCTTATTACGGCTATAGTCCACCGCCATTTTTGTAAATAACTTGACCTGAGGTCATACATTGACGTCATTTAAGCTACTTTATCACCCTTCAAAATATCTTACACTTATCTCTTATAGGAGAACATATTTTCCTGAAAATATAATTTTTTATTTAAACGTTTGTTGGCTTTTAATTATTCTTTCTTCACAAGGATCAATATCAATTATTATCCGAAGACATTTACACTTTTTCATTCCACCTCCCGACCCGCCAATCAAAATAGTCGTGGTCATCACGGGATTTTGGGAATCGATGTGGAGACTTACTTACTTACTTAGTCGTTCCTCTTCTACCGTGAGGTGTAGAGGTTTGGAAGAGAGAGCGCCAGACTATCCTATCGGCTGTCTTCCTCCTGGCTTGGTTCCATCCATTCTAGTCCTCGGTCCTTCAAAGATTGTCTAATGTTGTCCTCCCAGCGGACTCTGGGTCGTCCTGGGGGTCTGGATCCCTGGCTCTTTGCTTCCCATGCTTGTCGTGGTAGCCGATCTTCTCCCATTCTGCAGACATGGCCAAACTATCTAAGTTGGGACTGTTCTACTTGGGTCTGCAGGGGGTGGGATTTTAGGCCTTGACGTATCGTCTGGTTGCGGACCATGTCTCTTCTTGTTACTCCAACCACCTTCCTCAGATACCTCATTTCTGAGGTTTGTATCTGGCTTTTATGGGTTGTAGTCATTGCCCATGACTCGCATCCATATGTCAAGACTGGGACATAGGTGGAGCGGTATACAGCCATCTTCGTTTTCTTACCAACCTCTCTCTTGCTGGGGGATCATCGATTTATGGCCTGAAAAAGTCTCCCAGCTGCTGCTTTTCTAGTGGCCAACTCTTCTTTGATGTCTCCCTTTCGGTCAATAATAGCTCCGAGATATTTAAAGTGGTCGACCTGCTCCATAACCTGTTCTCCCACCTTAATCTAATGTCTTCTTTCTTCTCGTGATATTGTGGTAGATTATGGAGATACATTTCTATATCTATTTTCATTTTCCTCATTTCTCTTTTACTCGACTTTTCTGTTAACTTTTTCTTTCCCACACACCCAGCTATCTGTTTCCCATTTCTTCTACTTTAGCACGCGCAGTTTAGGGCTGTGCGCTAATCTCTTTGATGTTGAGAGTACGATTAGACCGGATTAGCACACGCGAGTCGGTGTCATGTTAATTGTAAACGCCAGAGATCGAGAAATCGATGTAACAGTGATCAAGAGAGATAAGTTGGGGTGCGAACATCTGGCTAGATTCTGTAGTTATAACTTTCCTTTTTGATTCCAGATGTATATATACCAGAGTATTTTAACTAAAGGTCACTCAGTACTCCTCAGCTTTAGAGAGACACCTAGCTACGTTTCTAGAAATCACTTTTTATCTAAGTAGAATTTCTCAGTTTTGCGTTGGAGGATAGTCTTAAGAAGTTCTGTTTGGAGGTAATATATATATATATATATATATATATATATATATATATATATATATATATATATATATATATATATATATATATATATATATATATATATATATATATATATATGACTAGTATTGTCGAGTGATTAATTGTTAGTTCGAATTATATTTTCACTAGTTAATTTTTGTGTAGAGTGATAAATGATAATTCAGTTATAATTCTCTAAAGTTTTATTGTGTTACAGTGGATAGCAGAATAAATTATATTGCTAACTAAAACTCATTCAGTTATAAATAAATTTAATTAAACTGCTAGTAAACAGCAAGAGAATAGTTTAACTAACTAAGTAAATGCACTGATGCCTCATGAGTATTGACGAAATATATTTATATGTATTTCTAATTCATGATGATTGAATTTTTTTAATGACTAGAATTTATTTCACGGAAGTTTTAACGATGAGACTAGCTCTAAGCTTGTGGTTTCTAATTTAAGTTTAATGCCCGAAGTGAATATATACTCTTTTTACGCGTAGGATTGGGTATACTATTAGGGTTGAGTATTTATGTTTTTCTGTTCTTCCCTATATACTCTGTTCTTTACTGAGAGAGGGAAATCTTGGACCTTAGCGTATAAATCTGTGACTCTTTGGGCTATAAGCTCTCTTATAATAGGATCTTAGCAACAGAGGGTGGAAGGATTACACCTATGAGTCTATCTCTTTAATTAATTCTCAACCTATGTTTATTGTATTTGATTTGATATTCAATATTGTCGATGTAAAGTTTCTTTTTTTATGATAAATAAGAATTTACATAAATTTTATCTACGTGTCGCGGTCAGCTTGTTCAAAAGGATCCACATTTCATATATATAGTTTTCACGCACAAGGACAGCATTTGCAAAAACTTGCATACAAGAGAAAATACAAAGTTATTACATGGGTTATATCATAAACGAATTATTCATTTCTGTTACTCTCTCGCTCTGACAACCTGTGATCACAGAAACAAGCACACTCTTACCTAATCGTAGCCTTTCATAACATCTGGAACAATTGTTAAGTCACTCACAGACCATCCCACTTTTAAGTTTACTGGCGAACCAAGCCCCAGTTTCTGCAAAGACTAATTAATCAAATGTTGGGAAACGCTTGCTTCACGGTTGTAAATAGTATGCTGATGAATGTCACTTCAATTTTTGTCCAGTTAGGAAAATACTTATGATATCAAATGTTCACAGGGTACATTAGCTTGGAGTCTTCAATCGTTAAATTGAGTGTCAGGTACATAAATCGGTTTAGGATAAATCTCCTTCACATCACAATGGTCGTTATATTGGTAATGTCAATGTTATTTTAGTCGCCACCACAGGCGAAGTATATATGAACTTGAGAAAGAAATCTGGATATTCTATAAGTCCAGTATCATTTATTCTTAATAATACTTTTGGGCCGGTACTCTGTCTTTTTTTTTTCTGGGTGTAAAACACGAAGCCAGACCGGTCACTTGCAAACCCCGGTAATTATATTCAGAATGTTCTGTAAGTAAAGTTCTTCTCAGTTACATAGGTACTGAAAGCCGCTCGTAAAGTTTAGGGTTTTTGACACGAATACTGTATAGGGAAAAAAAGAAAAACATAAATACTCAACCCTAATAGTATACCCAATCTACGCGTAAATAGAGTATATATTCACTTCGGGCATTAAACTTAAATTAGAAACCACAAGCTTAGAGCTAGTCTCATCGTTAAAACTTCCGTGAAATAAATTGTAGTCATTAAAAAAATTCAATCATCATGAATTAGAAATACATATAAATATATTTCGTCAATACTCATGAGGCATCAGTGCATTTACTTAGTTAATTAAACTATTCTTTTGCTGGTTACTAGCAGTTTAATTAAATTTATTTATTACTGAATGAGTTTTAGTTAGCAATATAATTTATTCTGCTATCCACTGTAACACAGTAAAACTTTAGAGAATTATAACTGAATTATCATTTATCACTCTACACAAAAATTAACTAGTGAAAATATAATTCGAACTAACAATTAATCACTCGACAATACTAGTCATATATATATATATATATATATATATATATATATCCAGAACTCATGCTCTCTCACTAGATCAAGCGTAAAGTAATTTGCTAATCAGTGTGAATTTTACGTCTCCTGCTTCGTATGGCCATTCCCAGCGATCAATGTCTTTGATCTACTCGTTAACACCGTGTATTAATTAACTATCCACGAATGAATTAGGAAAAGGTAATAGACACTTGTCTGCCCGTTTGATCCCAACTTATCTCTCGTGATCACTGTTACATCAATTTCTCGATCTCTGGCGTTTACAATTAACATGAAACCGACTCGCGTGTGCTAATCCGGTCTACTCGTACTCTCAACATCAAAGAGATTAGCGCACAGCCCTAAACTGCGAGTGCTAAAGTTGAAGAAATGGGAAACAGATAGCTGTGTGTGTGGGAAAGTGAAAGTTAACAGAAAAATATATGTAGGTGAAAAAGTCGAGTAAAAGAGAAATGAGAAAAATGAAAATAGATATAGAAATGTATCTCCATAATCTACCACAGATATAACCATGGAATCCTTTTTAAAGCTGCTTATGACCATACCTCTCTTCTCCAGCTCTTCCTTCCAGACTTGCAGGTTGGATTGGAGATGTGCCTCTGATTTAGCAATCAGGGCAACATCATCAGCAAATGCCAGCTCTGAAATACATACCTGTCTCATCTTCCAGTACCCCACTGAATACTTTCTTGTTCTCTCCTAATATGCCTTGATGACATCGTCCGCGAGGAGTATGAAAAGATAAGGTGACAGGATATCACCTTGTCTTACACCAGTGTTGGTCCTGAACCCTTCTGACTTATGGTTTGCTGTCGTCACATAATTTCTGCAAGACTTGTAGAAGCTCTGTATAGCATGAATCAGAGGTACTGGAATGTTCTTCCTTGCAAAACAGTCCCAAAGTTTGCTCCAGGGGACCCTGTCAAATGCCTTTTCCAGATCTATGAAACAAAGATGGATCTCACTCTTATACTCAAGGGCCTTTTCACTCAGCTGTCTGAGTGTGAAGATTAGGTCTTGAGTACTTCGGTTTGCTCGGAATCCGCACTGGACCGCATCCAATTGTGGCTCAACTAGGCGTTGGAGTCTCTGCTCTAGGATTCTAGAGTAGATTTTACTAGGGACACTGAGAAGGGATATGCCTCTATGGTTTCCACATTGTCGATTGTCACTGAAAATTGGTGTTATGATGGCAATCTCCCAGTCCTTTGGTATGGTCTTGTTGCACCACGCTGCCTGTAGGATCCTTAAGAGTAATAGGTCGCCTGATGCTCCCATGTACTTAACCATTTCTGGTGTTATACTATCATGCCCCGCTGCTTTGCCCATCTTGATTTTCTCCAGTGCTGCCTTCAGTTCTTCCATCTTTATGTCATCTTCATCACCATTTGTTTCATCTTCTGTGCTAGTGGTTATCATTTCTGATGCTTGACCTTGCTCACCATCAAAGAGTTCTGAGAAATATTCTTTCCATCTTTCCATTACTTCCTTCGGGGCAGTAAGCAGTTTGCCTTGCTTGTCCTTTATAAATTTGAGAGGGCATTGTTTTTCCTTCCTCGTGTTCTTTAGGGTCTTATAGAACAATTTCTGGTTTTCTTGCGCATCTTTTTCTAGCTTTTCTCCAAATTCTTCCCAGGACTTCTGTTTTGCTGCTAGCACCTTGTTCTTTGCTTCTGTTCTGGGTATCACATATTCTCTATGTTTCTCTATTTGTCCTGCTGTGTTTTTAGGTCCTAAGTATTGTTTCCATGCCATTTTCTTCTCTCTTATTTTCTCTTCGTCTTCCTCTGTCCACCAAGGTGTCCTCTTTCTCTTGTTCCCAAGTCGGACTTCACCACATGCTTCTGCAGCAGCTGTCTTTATGATGTCCTTGAATCGATGTGGAGACGCGATGAAATAGGTTTCCTGCCTCTGCTGTGTTAAAACTCATACAAGAACCAAACGATGTTTCTGATGTGGCCGTTGGTGATGGTTGTCTACTATACCATACTTCTACCCTGTGTTGATAGTATAGTGGGTTCGTATCTCTACACTAAACAGTAGACAGCTTTTAATGTGATGGTGTTAAGATGACTTCTTACTCATAGACGATAAAACATTTCACATATGACAAGTGATGAATGATCTCGACCGATCGATGACTGACTTCACTCTAACAGCAGTGGTAAATAAATGGTGAACTTTTTTTTACATCAAATAAAGTAAAGATGTGAAATGATGTGCCCAACCTTCCCATGAAGTTGACCAACTGGTACAGCAACAATTTCAAAACAATTATTTAATACAGTTTCTTTCTCTCTCGTCCAACTATCTTTTATTAGTTTTAGGGTGGAAATGAAAACCACTGCTTTCAATGTTTATGTGCCTTCTAAATGCTTCATTTATAAACATTGTCCTCCAAAATGTTCTGATATACTTCTTCTGTTTCAGCTTATTTTCTGTTGTCTTTACTAGGTGTATCTTAGAGAAACTGGCCTACCGCCAGAGTTGTTGGTTTACCAAGCTACTATTCTGCTCGCTAGCCTGTCAGTTGTCTATTATTCTGCCCTACCAGTAATAGACTCGTAAATGTTCAACGCACCTGGTTTGTTTCGAAAACACAGACATTTTCTTGTACTGGCAACGCTGTCTTCTTGTCCTCAGAATAACTTACAAAACTGTCATACATGATTGTGGCATGGATTGCGATTGAGTGTCTAGGGGATAGTCGATCTCATAACAAAATAATTGCACCTGAATTTCTGTTATCGACACCAGCAGTTACACTGAAGAGCAAATATTTCTTGTGAATTGTTTTAGAACATAATACGAGGAGGAGTCAAAAAGTAATTTTAATATTTTTTTATTAACAGAATATGCACAAATAGGAAGGAAAGCACTTAATCAATTTTCAACATAGTCCCCAACCCGTTCAATGCAGATGTGCCAGCGCTTCACTAATGTCTGGATTCCGTGAGACAAAACACTCTTCTGACTAACTGCGTAGCTACGTATGCACCACCTCTTTCACCTCATCGTTCGTACTGAACTTCTTGCCACCGAGTGTCTCCTTGAGGGGTCCAAACACATGATAATCACTCGGTGCGAGGTCCGTTGAATATGCAGGATGTGGAAGACACCCCAAACGCAGATTCGTGATTTTCATTGCTGTCGCACGAGCTTTGTACGGCCGCGCGTTATCACGAAGTAACAACACACCAGAATTGAGCACGCCGCGACGTTTTGACCTGATTGCAGATTTCAAGTGGTTCTAAAGCAGATCACAGTATGATTCGCTGTTGATAGTGAGTCCCCTAGGCATGTAATGTTCCAGGATTGGGCCTTTACAGTTCCAGAAGAGCGTGAGCATCAATTTGCCGGCCGACCGCGTTGTACGGAACTTCTTTGCTTTCGGCGATGATGAATGTTGGCACTCCATGCTGGCTCGCTTAGTCTCTGACTGGAAGTAGTGGACCCAACATTCGTCACCAGGGACTATACGGTGTTGAACGCCATCTTCTTCAGCTTCATAACGTCGTAACAGTGTTTCACAAACATCCACACGACGTTCTTTCAGTTCAGAGGTGAGTTGTTTTGGTACCCACCGAACAGAGACTTGGTGGTACTGCAGCACGTCGTGAATGATGTGATGCGCCGAGCCATGACTGATCTTCAATTCACCAGCCACCTCGTCGATTGTTACCCGGCCGATTGTCCCGCATCACTCGTTCCACTGCAGCGATAGTGTCAGGCGTAGTCGCAGTGTGAGGCCGGTCGGAGCGAGCTGCATCAGTCACAGTTGATACACCACTTTAAAATTTCTTGTGCCACACATAAACCTGCTGAAGCGACACACAATCGTTCCCATGCTGCCTCTTCATCCTCCAATGAATGTCTGGTGGTTTCTCACCCTCCCTACCAAAAAAACGCATAACTGCATGCTGCTCTTCTCTCGTGCATGCTTCCAAGGGGCGGCCATCTTGGCTATGGTTTGCTGACGCCATACTACCCATCAGGGCGACGGGCCTGCGTGCACTGGTACCTCAAGCATAACATGTCTGTAGTACAACTGTCTACTACGTGATTTTGACGTTTTGTTGCCATATTAAGATTATTTTTTGACTCACCCTCGTAAATTAAGGCAATATAAGTTCATGCTTAACCTCAGTGAACTTTTATTTTTAATGCTTTTAAGGTATTTCTGGATTAGTTTTGTAGCATATATACTGAAAACGTTTATAATCTATTATTTTGCTTTAACTGTTATTTAGCTCTTGCCTTGACTGCTGCAATGATTGGACGAGAACAAGTTTAGATCTCCATCTGCGTGAACATGATATTTGTAGAGTACTTAAAATACAGTGCATGCAACGATAACATGCATAGTTGTGTAAACTGTTTAAGAATGGTCACGACAAACAATTTGGCATGTAAATATTCTGATTTTTAATATTATTTTGTTCTGTTTCAGAGACAAAAAATGACTTTGGTGATATGGCGCTGGTGAATGACCTAGATGATCCTGATTATTCACCTGATAATTTATCTGAGATTGAGGAAAACATTAATAGTACCGGAAGACGGAACAAAGACAGCAGCATTGATGACAGTATTCATAGACAAGATGATGAGAGGAGCAATCATGTAAATAATGTAGAAGTACTGACATTTGTAGAGCTTCAGCCCGTTCAGTTTGCGCTAATGGAGGAACATTGCCAGATCTACACTGCTGAGCTGCCAGCCTAGTAAAGACATTTCTGTTGTGTACTCTGATATACCAGCTTTTGGTCTAAGTACATCTCACTATTGAGGTTCATGTTATTAAACATCATATTACTGATTTAATTTTCTTCTGTTTTTGTAACGTTTAGCTTTGACACTCCCATTCCTCAAGAGGTCATGGAGCGCATATCGTGTTGCTTCCTGCATCAAAAACCCTCTAGCGATACGGACTGATACACTTTGGAAATTACCCGTTAACTAATATACTTTATGTTCAATTAGGAATTGTACAATTGTAATTCTGCTAAAACCTTTCGAAAAAAGTATCCGATCAGAATACTTTTTTGGGGGGAAATTGTACAACAACTACTATTACATGTAATTATGGTAGTGGAAAATAATTATCTTTAATAACACTGGCTAACAAAAAAAATTTTTTTTTTTTTTCTCTAACATTTCTATGTTTTTCTAGTCAATTTTAATGCACTGTTTTTAAATCTGCAAACCGTTTTTCTCTATCAGGCCGGGATCTCTAGAAATACGCAATTGAAGTTTTTTAACAAAGCATACAGTATTACAACATCATTCGTACAAGAAGTATAACAGTTATGTAGGCTTGAATTTCTTTGCAGTCGACTTTCGTCGGTGAATGGCATGTGGTACATTGCGATGAAGCATCCAACAATAATCGGCAAGCATGGTCACACTCCACCGTCCTTGATAATGTGACTCCATTACGGCGATATCTTGATGGAATCGTTCTCCATGTTCATCGCTGACTTCGCCAAGGTTGTCAGGGAAAAAGTCAAGATGCGAATCGAGCAAATGGATTTTGAGGGACATGTTACAGCCCATAATTCTGTATGCATCTATGCACTGCTTAACAATATGCACATAGTCGACAGATGTGTGATTTACCAGAAAGTTATCGACGATCGATTTGAATGCCATCCATGCGCGAAGTTCACTACCATGTAACAAGTTCTCGAATTGTTTGTCTGCAATAACTTTCCTAATCTGAGGTCCTACAAAAATACCTTCCTTTATCTTTGCATCGCTAACTTGCGGAAACTTTTCTCGAAGATAAGTGAAAGCTTTGCTCGTTTTATCTAACGCTTTTACGAAATTCTTCATGAGCCCCAACTTTATATGTAACGGTGGTAAAATGATGCTGTCTTTGTTAACTAATGGCTCGTGTATTACATTTTTATGCCCGAGCTGCATACGATCCCTGATAGGCCACACCTTTCTTGCATAATGTTCCTGTCTGTTGCGGCTGTCCCATTCACATAGGAAGCAACAAAATTTAGTATACCCAGTCTGATTGCCCGTGAGAATTGCAATGACCTTTAGGTCTCCACAAATCCGCCATTGGTAGTCATTGTACTTTATTTTTGCCAAAAGTATAGCCATATTGTCATGTTTCTTTCATACGAACAGAGTAGGCGACTGGAATTGATGAAAATAAATTTCCGTTATGCAATAACACGGCTTTTAGACTAGTCTTGGAAGAGTCGATGAAAAGTCGCCATTCTTTAACTATGTGCTCATGACCGAGGTGCACCATTAGACCGTTTACATCTTTGCAATAGCAAATGTCATCATCCATCTCAAAGTATTGAACAAGTTCTCTGTGTCTATGACGAAATTTAGATATCGGAGTATTGGGCGCTAAAAGATTCCATTCTTTGAGTCGCAAACCGAGTAATTCCGCTTGTCCTTTGGTAAGAACGAGATCACGTATTAGATCTGAAAGTTCTGAATGGTTAATTAAGTGAACACCATCATTCACCGGTATATAATCCGAGTCAGAATTAGTTTCTAAAGCAGGTAAACTATCACTTTCTGATGGTTCATTCACGTCCAACGGATATTGTTCTGGTGGAACTGGGATCGGACACGTGATTGGATCATGAGGCACTGGTTTCGAAACCGATTCAATATTTGGATAAACCACAGACTTTCTAGTTTTAAAAGTGAAATCATGGATATTTGTCAAGCAGAAGTAACCATCAGTAGCGTGATTTGTCGGTTCACGCCATATTACTGGCACTCCAAAAGGCATCGACTTATGCTTCGGCGATTTTCGTAACCAACCTGCCAATGTATTTGCACAAGTCGAACAAACTGCATTTGGCTTCCAAGATTTATTTGCATCATCAACTTTAGAATCGAAATAAAGTTCATATGCTTTCTTTAGTAATGGTGTAAAGTTTTTCTGGTGAACACGATTGGTAAAATATCCGCACACGTACCAGAACAGATCAGCCGAATTTCTACAACGTCTAGAAGCCATATTTCGCTCAGAATTATTTTAAAATACAGTAACTATGTGAAAAATAGCGTAACATATGTCATGCATCTTTTAGCAGTATAAAAAGTAGAATTAGTTTGCATTTTATTAATTTTTAATAAGTTATATAGTGAAAATGAAACGGAGCAAATAGCGGTTTCCCAAAAATATATTTATTCACAAATATCTTAAGAACCCGATGTGATAGAGATAAACGGATTTCAAATTTGAAATCAGCGCAAGAAACTGACCTAAGAACACTTATTTTTATATAAGAAAGAAAAATGTTGTTTGTCAGTGTAATTGACAAGTAAATTAGGATGTTCTGGGCTTTAAGATCACGTAAGTGTTACCAGCGAAAAAGTGAATGAAAGCGCGGACCTCCGAGAAACAAAGGGTTAGACCTATATAAGTTCGCTCAGATTCAATTTTGGTCTCAGAGTTTCACTCACAGCTGAACAAAACAACGTCCAGCCGACTAATGATCTTACCAAATGTTTACAAACAATGCGTTAGGTACATGTCGTGAGTTTATTTGAATCATTCTATTAACCAGCTTGTGCAGTTTACGCACTTTGCCTACCTCTGTTTTTGTCCACGCCCTATTTTAATTTTTTTGATACTTTGGCGCATTGTCTAAGTGTCAATCCTCATCTAGACACCCGTGGGAGAACGCCCCCATACGTGTGCTCTCATTTCTTCTACACTAGCTGATCACAGATTCTGCGATGTCGGTCGGCGAGCGGTAACTACGTCCATTTAAAATCGACGAACGAAATAAGAGCACTGGTCAAAGCTTGGACACGAACTCTTTTATCCTGTCGCATCGAGGAAGAAGCGAAAGTTGCAGCGACTTTGTCACGGGTACACAAAGAGAAAGTAATAAAATTAAAGTTTTATCCAAATGCAATATTTGTAGAATAAACGTCAAAGAGACAGAAGAACAGGTTTTCGTTTATTGTAATATATTGTAATACAGTGACACAAAATTTGGACACTTTAAAAAAGACATTCAACAACCATACAATCAAAGTAGATATGTCTAAAGCCATTATGCTAAACATCATTCTAAAGATGATCCCACACATTAAAATTAAATTACTTCGTTTTTTGGCAGAATACAGACATCTAGTATGGATTTGCAGAAATAAACTCGTCTACAAACAAAGAATTCTTCTGAACCTTTTTTTCGGTACATGTTTATTCAGAAAACAAAACACTTGAATCTTTCCAACTAGTTTTCAGATAAGACAAGCACCTTTAATTTCGTACATGTTGCAACATTAAATTTACTAATACGGTTTTTATCTCATTTACGTTTAAATAGTGTGTGAGCATATACAATCTGCATGTATGGGTATATAGATGCTTGTGCGAGCATGTTCTTTGCTCTCTAATTTGTAATGAAATTTAATTATAATTTAGATCAATCAATACCCTTTAGCTCCCGGAGGAGCATAAGCTTTCAACAAACACATGCCAAATCCTCCTGTCCTGTGCCATCCGCTCGCTCTTTCCATGGTTTCATCATTTTCACATCTGTAACCAGTTCTCTTCTCCATGTGTTTTTAGGTCTACCTCTGCCTCTCTTTCTTTCCCTGTGGATTCCAGAACAAGAACTGCCTTGTAATGCTATCAACAGGTCTCCTCAATGTGTGTCATATCCATCGCCAGCATCTTCTTCTCAACTCTTGTTCCACTGGCACTAGTATGGTTCTTGCCATCAATTCCCCACTTGTAACTTTGTCATACCATTTCAGTACTTCTATTCAACGCAAGCACCCGTTTACAAACGTCTGTAGCTTTTTGGTTGTTGTTTTTTTTTCCTCTCCATATCTCAGAGCCATACAATAGAAGTGACTTGACATTTGAGTTGAAAATTCGTATTTTCGTGTTGGACTTGATTTCTCATGTTCTCCATATATTTGCCAATGTAATGAAAGCTCCTCTTGCTTTTTGTATTTTTTTTAAAAATATCATTGTCTGTCCCCCCCCAACTCTGTCCATATTACAGCCAAGATATGTGTACGATTATACATTTTTAGTGGTGTTTCTTCAAGTTCAACTTTGTTATCATTTCTTGCACTTATTCTCATAATCTTTGTCTTTTCCTTGTGTAAAAAAAAAAAAAAAAAATAAATGCTACATACAAGTTTAATTTATTTTTTTAATATGTCAATTTAATATAATTAATTTTAAAAGGCGGGTTTTAATTGTATACTCAAAATAACAAGATATGATATCCATCATGGATATTATACAATGAAACAAACCGAAAGGTCTTTTCTATTTGGACATACGCCTTAAAACCTCAAACCTAAACAATACGACAGAACGAAAGGTCTTCATTATTTCAATATATGTCATAATATAAGCGACGTCATCCGTCTGTCTGGGTTGAATGGGTCGCGTCTCGCCAAAAAGAGAAACCTTTATTTCAAAAATGCAGCTCAACACAAGTACATTTCTATATCAAGCTAAAAAACGTAATTTTGCTGAATTAAATCAGCTGGGGCTTGAAAGAGCACATCATTCATATCCATCTTCACAAAAGGCGGCAGGTCAGATATAAAGTTAACATGCTAAGACTCATTCAGCATTGTTATTGACTTCTGAAGAATCTTGTTTAACTCCCACGAGGTAGAAGCATCATTATCCTTCTATCCAGATCTCTGCCAAGAGTAATCTTGTGCGAAGGTAGACAACTTTGAAGACCCGCATTAGATACTCTAGGTTTTGGCCGCTGTTGAATCACTACTGCAGAGCAAGGGGAGGCAACCCGTGACAGTATATATGTTTGAAAAGAACGTGCTACGGAAAATAGTAGTAACCACAACGAATAACAGTATTGTGAGCAGCTTGCATTTGCAATTACTGTAAACAAGGCACTAGGATAGTCACTGAAAGCAGCAGTTCTAATTTAAACGAAAATTATTTTTCACTCGAATATCAAAATGTTTTATTATTACATTTTCTACGTTTCCTAAACAGTTACAAGAAAAACCGGGCAACGCCGGGTACTTACAGCTAGTATATAATAATATTTTTTTTTTTTAAGTGTTCGTTACAACCCCTAGATTTTTTTAAAGGTAGTGGGGCCCCTACAAAGAAAATATAATTTAAAAAAAGGAAAAAAAGAGAGAGTGGAAGTGACTAATAAACTAACTGGTGTACATATACTAGTGCCCTGCATGCACGAATGTACTATCGTGCGCGTGCCGTTGCTGTACAGCTCTGTGCGTTTATGCTCGGTTGCTTTTTTTTCGCAGTGGCCCCTGTAAGCGTGGGACTCTAGGCCCGTGTCTAGTGGGCCTACTGGATAATCCGGCGCTGCTTTTAGCTGTCTTCCTGCTGGCCTGGTTCCAGTCTAGTCTTCGGTTTTTCAGACATTGTCTAATGTTGACCTCCCAGTGAACTCTGGATCGTGGCTCTTAGTTTCCCATATTTGTCATTGTTGCATATGGGTTTCTACAACATGTGCTGTTGCGCATCAAAGAGCGTTGAATTGACTTTGGGGAATAGTTGAAGATGTTTGAATAGTACACTTAGGTACATTATTCACGAACGTAGTGAAAAAAAAAAGATAATTGTGCTAACCAATAGATGGGTTAAATTGGAAGATGACGTGGGAGTTTTGTGTGTTGTTAGGATATGACGTAGGAGAAAAATAGAATGTGAAAAAGAACAAGACGGGGACAGCCTTGTTTGCTTGTGGTCTGAAAACCCGTGGAGAAATTATGTTTATTCGCACAATGAATGTGAATACATGAAATGAGAAGTACTGCTTGAAGTGTATGTGTTGATGCATACACCTTCATGGAAGTGTAGGTTTATACACCATAAAAGTCGGTGTTCTTAATGACCTCGCATTGTCGCTGAAGCGTGTACTAACTTGGAGAATTCATTCTAATGAAGTTTAAATGAATTTGAAAGGAGCTATGTGACAAAAGCACGAATATATTCAGTACATATATGTAATGATTTACTGGGATGAAAACCAGAATGCGTACTACCGTCAAGTAGTAGAGTATTATGTTACTTTAGTTGTTGATAATGGACGGAACGACATAACCTAGTGACGGTTCATCATTTCACATTGATCATGAATATCAATAAATCATGTTGTTTTTATAACGTACCAACATTGGCTTTGCACCTCGTTACTTTTGAGCCGTTGGTGCCATCTTGTGATGTTACTGGTTCGTTTATCACTTGTGAGGGAACATTGCTGAACTAATATAGGCACGATTCAGTGCTGTTGCACACTCACGATAGAAACATTCGTGGGACACGGTCATTGTATAACCGTGATCGAACACTCATATAAACAAATCTTGGGAGAGTGATTATATAAATATCAAATTGCAGAAAAACTCTCCTTAATTCACTGAAGCAAACTAACGGGCGGACACACCTTAACAGTCATGGTAGCCGATCTTCTCCCCTTCTGCAGACATGGCATAACCATCGTAGTTGGGACTGTTCTACTCTGCGTGAATGAATAGGTCCTAATCTTCAGGTTTCTCTTATCCCAGCTTACGTAACATCCTGGTGAGGCTTCCGTTGAAACGATCTACTAACCCACTTCCGGCCCGATTATAGGATCTGGTGTAGATGTGCTGGTCCCTCAAGATCTTAAAGATCTCCTCCATCAACAGGCTACGGTATTGGGATCCGTTATCCGTCAAAACTTGTTGCGGGAAACCCAACCGTGTAAAAAAATCTGCACTAGGGCTTCTGCGACATGCTTGGAATCTGTGCATGTTAGCGGTATAGCTTCTGCCCACAAAGTGCATGTGTCGACTAAGATCAGGATAAACCTGTTCCTTCTTTTAGTCCTTTCCAGGGGTCTTAAAATGTCGACTACAACCCGTTCAAATGGTGTCCCCACTATTGGCATTTCTCCCATAGGAACTGGGGGTGTCCAATGCTTGGGTGCTACACGTTGGCACATGGCGCAGGATT
This sequence comes from Oreohelix idahoensis, assembly GCA_024509875.1. NCBI lineage: Eukaryota > Metazoa > Mollusca > Gastropoda > Stylommatophora > Oreohelicidae > Oreohelix > Oreohelix idahoensis. The sequence continues at coordinate 51,116 of JAMPIV010004769.1, forward strand.
TCACATATCTGATGATATCTGTGTTCATTCCTGGCCACCAATAGTGAATCGATATTTGCTGTATAGTGGCGTTTTGTCTCATATGTCCGCTAAAGGGAAGAGAGTGCCCCATTTCTAAGATTTGGTCTCTGTACTGCGTCGGTACTAGGAGCTGGTTATGTCCCTGTTCAGGGTCGCCCGTTCTTCGATACAGCACTCCATCCTTAGAAAATATGTCTCCGTTGTGTCTGGGGTCCTTCGCCATGGGCAGTTTTCTAAAGCAGGGCTCTAAGGTAGGGTCCTTTTGTTGCGCCTCTTTAAGTTCCATAGGTAACATATTAGGTGCAGACTCCCGTTGCTTTTTGGTTTGCCCTCTTGTAGTTACTGCAGCCACAATCGGCTCTTTCTGTCTCCTTATAAACACGTATCTACAACCAAGTATGACTGGGTAGATCGGATCATCCATTTTAGCCGCTTTGATAACACCTCTGACGAAATCGGAGTGTATCTCCACCAGTGCGATGGGAAGCGTTATGGGTGCATCTCCTTTGAAAACTCCACATAATTTGACGGGTTCTTCTGTCTTTTGACCAGGTTTGACCAAATGCCTTGCTACAATACAATCAAAGCTCAACCCTGTATCAAACAGACAATAGGTTGAAGTCCCGTTCGATAAAACAGTTCCTCGCGTTGAAGGCCTCTCGCCCTCAGGTTGAGAATCACTGACATTCCTCCTCTTTTGCGAGTCTGTTTCTAAGCAACCGATTCGATTTATCCCTGAGTGCTTGCCTTGATCAGATGTCCCTTGCGCAGGGGTCTTCCCTTTGTCGTGTCCTTTCTGGTTTGGCTGCCATGAGTGACGGTTGGGCTGATCATGGAGTTTGGGGTGATATCGAGTTTTGTAGAATTTCGATTTTCCTTCAGGGGAGGTCTGGGGTACAGTATCCCTAGAGTGTTGATGGGGAAATGACTAGGAAGACTGCTCTAGGTTATTTTTGCGGGAAAGGTACTCTGTAGGTTTGCGTTTTTTGCTTGGAAGCTCGGCCAGCGCATTTGTATATCGCTCAGACTTACTTAAAATGTCTTCCAGCTTTACAGCTTCCTGTTCAGTAAGAAATCTACGGGTTTTATTTGACAAACTGCTTTTGATTTGTTCTGTTAGAACAAACACTTATAGCCCTTCAAAAGTGCAAGGGAGCTCTGAAAGCTCCAGACACTTCGTCAAATATCCCTTTAGACGTGAAGAGAACTGATGGAGTGTCTCGGTTCCTTCCTTCCTGCTGTTTCGGAACAGTTGCAAAAATTTGCGAGCGTTTATTTCGAAACGGTCAAGTAAATCTTTCTTCAACATGTCGTAATTGTCTTGATGGCTGCTTCCCAGTTTAACATACACATTATATGCATTATCTTTCAAAGCCTGGGAAAGCTTCAAACACCATCGCGAACTTTCCAAACCATACAGTGTTGCCATTCTCTCAAATTTTTCTAGATACGAGTCAATTTTCTCATTGGGGCTTGGGAAGGATTCTAGGGCAAACGACATAGCTTCCCAATTGGGGAGATTAAGTACTGGAATGATCAGTTAAGAGTGACTGAGGTGAAGACGGCTCTCCGTTGCTGGAGTTAGACGTTGCACAGCGACTTTGGACATCTAGAGTCTTAAGCGCCAATTCGTGCTGACGTCGTTGCTCATTTTCTCTTTCCTCATGTTGTCTTTCTCTCTCTTTCCTCATGTTGTCTCTCCCTCTCTCGCTCCATGTCTCTGCGAGTTTCCATTTCCGCCTCAATTTTCTTTTGCTCCAATTGACGCTATTCTCTTGCTTTCTCTATCTGCCTAGCTTCTTCTGCTTTTTTTCTTCTCTCTACCTTTTGCTTCATTCTCTCTAGTTTCTGCTTCTTTCTTCTCCGCGTCATATCTGTCGAGTTCTTCGTTCGCAAAAGCTAGCACTTGTTCTCCTTGAAATCCTATTCACCTTGCTTCCTCTCTTAGCATTGCTCTAAGTTTTGCACGCTCAGCCATGGCAAATAACTGACTGCAACTCACCCGAGAAAGAAGAAGAAAAAGTATACATTGCTTCCTAACCTATTACGAGAAAATAAAAAATAAAAATTTGCTGTTTATTTAACTGTGTTACCTCCTCCATGTTAGCAGATCTAATATGTCGCTGTTGTTAACTGGCTAAGGCTCCTAACGCAGACGACTTAAACCATAAAAATGGTAGATCAGGCTAACAACTGAGAAAAACTACTATTACTACTGTGGAAGAAATAAAAAAATTTATAAAAATATTTAAGGAGAAAATTTTTTTTCCTTATTATAAATCCACCACATTCGTCCAGACCTGAAGTCAGTTAGAGTTTGGGGAGGCTATTAACTTGGCGATAGCCAGAATGCTCTTCCTTTGCTAAGCTCACACTCCACTGCACCCCAAAAATATTTGTGATTGATAAACAATCACGCGTACCAGCGGTCTTCTTGTACAAAACTACCATAGATCATATATCTAATAAAGATCACCATCAAAATCAAAACTGTATGTAAACTCTATGATGCTGTGGAAATAAACTAATTTCTAATATGTGTGGTCAGAACCCAATAAGTAGGAACGTTGTCAAGGGGATAATTATTTAATATCCATTAACTCACAAAACAGGACGCACTGCACACTATCTAGAGTTAGACTAAGATACAATAACAGACGTTAATCATTTATCTAGACACAGACTTAGATCAAATCTTCTAGACGAGCCACCATTCTGTGGTGCTTGTTCCCGACTAGATAAAATCCCATGGACGAGCAACCATTCTGTCGTATATTTTTTGATAGGTTAGAAGATAGTTATGGTCCCGTCTGAGCAGAGGTGATGGTGGTAAATAGTGAGAATAAAAGTGTAAGAAATAGATTTCACGAGTGAATAATTAAGGAGAAGAGTTGTCTCTGGACTGAATAGTTTCTCTAGTCCAGCCTATCTATACGACTATATTTTCGTGTAAGACACTCTTTCAACCCCTTATCTCATGAAATATAAGTTTAATTAAACATACCCATACACACAATTATGTGACAACAAGACACACAAAACGTGAAAACTATGGTTAATTGGGTATGGGTCTGACCACCACACATGTAAGTTCTTTTTGTTGTTTATTATCATTAAACTTTTTACAACATCAAACATATAGAGAAATCAATAAAATCATGGTTACATATATATGAAAATAACCGAATAAGTGCCCTCCTCTTGTTGAGAAAGGATCCCAAAAGAAGTTAATAACCCAAAGGTCAAAGGTAAGCACTAAGTTACAGAATAGAATATGAAGAACAAATTCCCCCCTAAATTACTACTCAGTAAAGTACTCAGTTTAGCGAAATAATAAAAAAGAAGTTTGTACAATGATTATAACAAAGGGAAACATTCACTCTCTCTATCTCTCACTCAGTCATCTGTGGCCATACACAATCTCGCTTACCTACTAGTGGTGTTGGTATCCATTGAAAAAATACAATAGTCCCTGAGCACATACAGTCATGTGGATTGTCCAAAGATTGCCCCAGTCCAGCCTATATATCGAAAAATAATTACAAGGTGGATGCCAAATTTGGTGATTTAATGTTCCCTGGATGAAATCGCGGTCACCACAAATAGTTACTGAAGCAAGACGTGCTCTGAACGTTCACCGTTGAAAAAGAGGAGAAAGTAATTCCCGTATTGCTAAGCATCTGGTTCCTAAGCTAAATGTTATTGTTAAGGTCTGTTTGTTGTAAGCTAAGGATGTAAACTTTTGGTCTAAAGGAATTTATTGGCTGTATTTTTTTGGTACAAGCCAGATTTAGTTGTTACCTCCATTGTTTTGCCATTCGTCTATTTAAGATTTTCTAGAACAGTTTTGAACAGCGTGTGTGAGCTAAACTCACGTCACACGATGACTTGCGCATACGTGAAGACTGTATCTCGACAGTCTGCCCGGGATTTTTGAGCTGAGAAGGGGTTGAGCGATTCTTCTCTGACTGTGTGAACGGGAAACAGAGTCCTCTGTGTGATAAAATGTTTGAGATTTTTCCCCTGTTGTAATTCTGATATATTTCTGAAAGCCAAGGATGGCGAATGTGTTGTGTTTGATTCTTGGAGGGCAGTGAAGGTAAAAATACCCTTTAAACTTTTTTTTGTAGCCAAGAACTTTATATTATTATGATGATGCTACCAGCCCAAGATGGTAGGCGGTCATTGAGGTGACTTTCTCCCATTGCGGAGGAGAGTTTATGAGAGTATTGATATTGTAATATTGCCCAAAGATTTACCTGACATGGTTTTGTCAGAGGACACTCAAAGAACAGTAGATATTTGAAGCCCCGCATTTATGCGGCTATATTGCCCAAAGATTTAACTGACATGATTTTGTCAAAGGACACTCAGAGAACAGTAGATATTTGAAGCCCGGCACATATGTGGCTAACTTTGCCAGAGTCTCTATTGGATTAGATGTAGTGAACTTATGTTATCTACATGATGTTGATGTCTTAAACCTTGTCCTAATGACAGTATGTTTGTTTGATGTCAACGTGATGTTCGTGCTTTAGTGTAATAAACAGTTGGAACTGTACCAGTTGCTTTCAACATTTCCTGACTTGGATATGTGCGTTTTTGGTGTGTGTAAACTGTGATACTCTAGGACTAAACGCATTTCGCAAGTATATATATATATATATATTTATAATAGTGGCCATCAGTAAGCCCGACCATACTGGCATGTAACAGTGGTTAATCAGCTTGATGTGGTTATCATCAATATAGTGAAAAAAACTGTGGTCATTATCAGCTAGAAGTACCCGGCGGTGCCCGGAAGTTTCTTCAACACCTTACTACAGTGGAAGGCAGCCCTTGTTTCCTGCCGAGTGTTAAAGGAATTCAACAGAATTTACAGAGTGCTCATGGCGAATTTGGGTGCAGAGTTACATCAATCAAGCTGCAGTGTTGGCAGTTCAAGTTCCCTACGAGTAAGTTCAACATGTCGGAAAGCTGAGCAGTGAAACAGACTTGGATCAAGCAATATACAGTTCTATAACCTTCAGCGGTGGATCCTCTGGTCTTTGGACTGTGTATTATTGTACATCATTGCTGCTATCCCGGAGGCCAGGATTTTTCCAACAGCAGATACGTGGTTATATGTTGTGTAAACTGTGCCTCTATATGTGTTGTGATTAAGCCTTCCTCTCAGCACACTCTATTCATAGGCCTTATTTTTTATGTCATACATGTTTCATTTCTGCGGGTGTGGTTGGGCGGAGACTGTCGTAGGATATCCCACTTTACCAAGGGCCTACGACAGCGTTCTTTAGGGACTATTGCGAATTTCCCGCAGTGGAAATTTCCAGCGACTTTTTTTGTTGCTGACGTATTTTGTCCACTACGTTGGTCTTTCGTGATATTTTTGTTTAGTTGTGACGAGATGTTCTGCGTTGTTTTCGTATAGTTTTTCTCTGTTTTTTAGTTTGATTAATTTGTTTGTATTTGTCTGCCTCCCCTTTTCTATCGTTTATTTCTTTACACCTTTTCATTTATACACTGTGTAGTCGATTGTTTTGTTAGTATATTCGCAGCTGTTATTACAAGCTTTGTAATATTGTGCTTTAGTTCTGCTTTATTGTTTTGTTGATTCCTGCGAACGTTGTCGTTTGTCCTTGATATTTTGTCTTTGTCTTTCTAGTTTTTATTATTCATTGTTGTTATACACTGTAAATATTGTTATGCACAATAAATGTATAAGTGATTAATTATATTATTGATAAGTATTTATTATACAAGTTCTTTGACAAAGACTTGTCACCCACTAAGTTGGGATAAAGTGAGTTTCTCATAAAAGATATTTACACAGGTTATTGACCTCATATAACTTGACATAATGTCTACTTTGGATTACTTTATTGAGCAAGGGAGATCCCTTAGAATGACTGATGAGGAATTAAGAGAATTTGCTCTTGCTGAATATGCCAAGGCGCAGAAGGCTGAAGAAAAAAAACAGAAAATGGAAGGAAAAAGAATTCAAATGCAAATGGAAGCTGATGAGAGAAAATTCCAAATGGAAATGGAAAAACAGAAACTAGAAAGAGAGGCTGAAGAGAAAAAGATGCAAATGCAAATGGAGGCTGAAAAACAGAAAGTAGAAGCCTAAGAGAGAGAAAACAGAAATTAGAAGCTGAAGAGAAAAAGATGCAAATGCAAATGGAGGCTGAAAAACAGAAATTAGAAGCTGAAGAGAAAAAGATGACAAATGCAAATGCAAATGGAGGCTGAAAAACAGAAAATGTTACACGACGAGAGAGTCTTAGCTATGGAGCTGAAAAAAATAAAGGTGGTGAATATGGGTAATTCACAAAGTGAATCAAATAAATCATCTAATAAGGCAAATATTAAACCTTATGATATTAAATTACCTGCTTTCAACCCTACCCGAGACGATATTGCATTCTATCTAACTAGATTTGAATTGGCATGCGACTCCCATAAGATAGACAAGTCGCAATATTGTGATCATCTTGGTAGGTTATTTACAGGTGATGCTCAAAAGACTATGATGTCGGTGGAAGATACTGACAAAAATAACTATAATGTTGTCAGAGAGGCCTTATTAAAAAATACCAATTGGACGAAGAAGGTTATTGCCTATGCTTTAAGTCTCTATTGCCAGAGACAGGGAAGGATTTTTTCAGATTTTATATCAGATATTTGCCTGACCTTTTCACGTTGGGTGGAATTGTCAAAAATTGAACACACATATGAAGCCATTGTTGACTTACTGCTTCGTGACAAAGTTATGTCATCTGTTAGTAAACTTTTTCTTTCCTTTCTACATGAGCGAAAACCTCCAAACATAAAATATATGGAGCAATGCTGTCGTCAGTATGTCACGGCACATCGTAATGTAACGGTTAGCAATTTTAAAATTGAAGAAGGTTTACCCGTTGCTTTAGCAATGCCATATGATCCTATTTGGCGCCGTAGATCTCAAAGTGCTGATCGAAACTTTGGTAGGAGAGATAATCGTAATTTTGGACAGAACCAATGGGGTCCATCACGTAATGATCCTTCTTCAGGAAACTGGAGGCAATTTAATGGTCCTCAACATTTTAGTTCCAACAATTATGGAAATTTTGGAAGAGGTAACTACAATAGAGGTTATCAACCTGATAAGAGTTAGAGGATGTTTTTTATGGTGAAGAAGGTGAGTGTGTTTTGGGACAGTCACTCACAGTAGATACACACAATAGAAGCATGGAAGGGTGTAACGGCTGGTGATAGTTAACGAATGTTTAATACACCACAACACGCCACGTTAACACAGAATACACAGTTATAGTCAACTACAAGTTATAGCAATACAATAATAAAGTACTTCTCACATCTCAGAATCATGCAGATACTACAATATCCATGACCTCTTTAAAGATACTCCTCAACTCAGCGCTATCCACCTGTACTCACATTAGCGCTATAATATTCTAATCATGGATCCGTAAATATGGCCTCCTCACAGATAGCAAACGGACCACATCATCGCCGTGCTACTGCATAAATATTGTATCCTCCAGATACTCCTCCTGCGCTATAAGATATAATAATGGATCCGTAAATATGGCCTCCTCACAGATAGCAAACGGCTCACATCATCGCCGTGCTACTGCATAAATAGCATCCTCAAGATACTCTCCTGTGCTATAAGATATAATACTGGATCCGTAAATATGGCCTCCTCACAGATAGCAAACGGCTCGCATCATCGCCGTGCTACTGCATAAATATGGTATCCTCCAGATACTCTTCGCATAAACGCTATCATAATCTAATGAGTCCTACCAGCAATTTCTCACACGACTCCATCCCCGGCAGTCTGCAATAATCTCGCCTTTACTCATTTTTAGCGCTATTATATGACATGTGTAAGTTAATGGATCCTTATCAAAATATTCACAATACTGCTCACCCAGCAGTTTGCAATAATATCACTTATCAACATGTCTTCACATAACACAATTATCCTCTATCAGGAAATAATGGCCTTACACAAATCATGGCCTCTTATATTCAGCACTGTACAGGCTTACCATCAAGAACACACACTATCGGGCGACCTCTCCAGATCGATGCCCAAAACTCACTGCCCACGGGAATACACATCTTCCGCCTAAAACAGCTACGAGACCCGGCTGTTCAAAAACACCGTTCAGTCTCACTACTTGCACGGGCTAGCCACAAATAGCTAAAACACCCGTAGCTCACAACAGTTCGGAGTGAATAAATCTCCACAATTGAAATGACTAGCGTTCACACGCTGTGTAACCTTACTTCTACTATTACAATTTAACATAACATTAAAGACAATCACGTCTTCAAGCAATGACAACCCATAATCTAATCTGCTCACCTAATATTTTCCAGATCACGTCCCCTTCCATTAAAATTACTGGCAACACAACCCCATAATAACTTTTCACGGAGACAACAAAACCCATCTAATAGAATATATATATATATATATATATATATATATATATATATATATATATATATATATATATATATATATATATATATATATATATATATATATATATATATATATATATATATATATATATATATATATATATATATATATATATAATATATATAATATATAACACACACACACACACGAATACACACACACACGAATACACACACACGAATACACACACACACACGAATACACACACACACACGAATACACACACACACGAATACACACACACACACACGAATACACACACACACACGAATACACACACACACACGAATACACACACACACACACACGAATACACACACACACACACACACGAATACACACACACACACACACACACACA
>JAMPIV010004769.1:67500-95000 GCA_024509875.1 Oreohelix idahoensis
CATAGACATAAAAAGAGGTGTCAGACAAGGTTGTGTGCTGTCCCCCTGCCTATTTAATTTATACACCGAAAAAATTTTCAAACAGATACAGGAAATACCAGGACTGAACATCAGTGGAAGATCAATAAACAACCTTAGATATGCAGATGATACCGTGTTGTTAGCTGAAAGCGAACAGGAGTTACAAGAACTAGTGAAGCAAGTGAACATTATAAGTCATGAATATGGACTCGACATTAATATTGAGAAAACTAAAACTATGATAATTAGCAAAACAGACGATAAACCCACATTAAAGATAAGCGTAAATGGGAAAATCCTGGAACAAGTCAAGAGCTACGTATATCTTGGTCATATAATAACAGAAGATGGCAGATGTGAAACAGAAATCAAGAAGAGAATAGGAATGGCCAAAGCTACATTCAACAACATGAAACATATACTGACATCCAAACAGTTATCTCATAAATTAAAACTGAGAATCATAAAGTGTTATATATATTCTGCATTTCTGTATGGTGCAGAAACATGGACGATGAATAAGCATTTGGAAGAAAGAATTGAGGCTCTTGAAATGTGGATATATAGAAGAATGGGGCGTATCTCATGGAAAGAGATGAAAACAAATAAGGAGGTCCTAGAAAATCTAGGTATTTTTTTTTTTAATGAGAGAGGTCAAAGTTCGGCAGCTAAAATACTTTGGATACATAAAAAGGCATAACACCTTGCAGAAGACCATAACAGAAGGGAGAGTTGAAGGCAAACGTGCAAGGGGAAGACAGCGCTATAAGTGGGAAGATTTTTTTCAAGAGATGGACGGGAAAGAGTTTATCAGAGTGTTTTTTTTTTTTTTTTTTTTAACATTTTTTTTTTTTTTTTTGAGATCCATTTTTTTTTTTTTTTTTTTGTTTTTTTTTTTTTTTTGATTTTTTTTTTTATTTTTTTATTTGTTGTTTTTTTTTTTGTTTTTTTTTTTTTTTTTTTTTTTTTTTTTTTTTTTTTTTTTTTTTGTTTTTTTTTTGTTTTTTTTTTTTTATTTTTGTTTTTTATTTTTTTATTTTTTTTTTATTTTTTTATTTATTTTTTTTTTTATTTCTTTTTTTTTTTATATTTTTTTTTTTTTTTTTTTTTTTCTTTCTTTTTTTTTTTTTTTTGTATGTATTTTTATTTTTATGTATGTATTTATTTTTTTTATATATTTTTTTTTTTTATTTATTTTTTTTTTTTTTATGTTTTATTGTTTATTTTTATTTATTTATTTATTATTTTATTTTTATTTATGTTTTTATGTTTTAAAATATTTTTGTATGTATATTTATTTTTTATTTTTTTGTATAGATTATGTATTTTTTTTATATTTTTTATTTTTTTTTTTTTTTATTTTTATTATTATATTTATATTTTTAGTATATTTTTTTTTTTATTATATATATGTTATTTTTTTATATATATTTTATGTAAATATGTATTTTATTTTATTATTTTTATATATATATAATATTTTTTAAGTCTTTTTGTTATATATATTTGTTATAAATATATAGTAGTAATATATTTTTATATATAATTATATATATATATATATGTATATGTATAAAACACCTCTTCTATATATATATATATAGAAGAGGTGTTATGAATAGACAGACCTAGGGAACTGCATATTATAGTCAAACAATATTTATCACGAACAAATGTTAATATTAGTGTCTGGGAATGTGAAGGTCTGATGCTGTCCTTATAATGCATATGACTTTTAACAGCTGAAAGTCAATTAAATATCTGTTAAAGTCAGTTGTATAACTGGAACCCCCAGGCCTTTACACCCTTCCATTTTAATATAATTCTTGTTCAGAGTTTCTTCTTGATTTTGTTTGTTTTTTGTTTATTTTTTTAACGTATTAGCATAATTGTGAGTGTCCCTATTTACAATGATTTGACAAATGTGATGCCACTTTCTCATCGGCAGTTGTTCATATTATTTGGAATTGTAAACAATATATATCCTAATTATAACCCATCAGAGGTTGAACGGGATATTTTTCTTCATTAATTTAAAAAAAAAAAAGAAATCTTACTCGACGCTTATTCCCGCTACCAACCCAGGTATTGTCGTCAAAAAATGGCGTCCACGTCATTCAGCCTCGTTTTCGATTCTGACTCAGTTGACGTCACTCTATATAGAAATACAGGGCTCTACACATTGTATGCCATATGACTAATAAAAAAAAAGTGTAATCAGAGACTTCTAAATTTTAGGAGTCGGAAATTTTTTCGGCTGACTCCACAACCTTGGTTCTCTGAGGAACATAGGTTTCAACAAACACATGCCACGCCTTCCAGTCGTACGACATATCCACCAAACAATCATCACTTGCACTGCCCCAACTACCCAAAGAGCACAGGCGTTCCACAAACTCATGACACGTCCTCCTGTCCCGTGCCATCTGGTCACGGTCTGTCTGTGAAAAAAGGGGGGGGGGCGTTGGAGTGGTTAAGAGGTATGGCGTCCGCCTCTTAATTCTAAAGGTACCGAGTTCGCTCCCCGTACTGGGAATATAACTGATGGAATTTTTTTTTCTTCAGAACCAGTGGTTACTTATGATGTCATACTCCGAATTTATCTCCTTGGTAGTGAAATCGGATGCCTAGGCTTCTCGGATAAGAAAGCAAAATTAGAAGGTCCCGTGTGCAAGTTGCACACGTTAAAAATCCTTCGGCAGTTGGAAATCGTAAACAGCAGTCCATGCGGCCGATGCCCTGGTAAAATTTTTTAAAATATAGGAAACCTACTCATTTCACAAATATTTATAGAATGTGTAATTCCTGTATACACACTGCGATCCTCGCCAATGGTACGGAGTTCGTACACTGTGCTGAGAGCCGCCTTATGTGATCTAAGGAATGAGACTGGAGCACTGATGGAGTTGTCCGTGTGCAATGAAGATAGTACTAAAAACCAAAAACAAAATGTATAAGGTATTTGTGTCTCTCCTCAGATATACGAACCCAGACAAATAGAGACATTAGTGACAAACCAAACACGACATATCATCATCACCACCACCATTATCATCATCACCACCACGTCAACGGATTACCTCCCCTTAGCACCTTGTTAATTGTAATTCAGGCAAATCATTGCATTCATGCTGTCCAATCACATATTTTCCCAGTTTAATACCCAGAAGAATATTGATGATTTCTAATAATTTTCCCTGAGCTACGTTGTCTATACTCAAGAATATAATTATTCAGAGAGGCTAACATCGGTAGGTGAACAGCGAGACGATGCGCCTGTTAATTTTCCAACTCAGTGTACTTAGCAGAGGCATTTATTCTTTTAATTTTGTCTAAAGTTCGTGGATGTCTGATAGCTTCTATCAGACTGTTCATGGTACGACGCTGCAAGACTAAAGTTTCGATGTCACTAGTCGTGAGTTACAAGCAGGGAATCAACACTAACTGCCTACGTTAGACGAGCCCCATCACAGAAAAGTTGACGAAACCCCGGCTGCAGGGACACTTAGACCAGCTAAGTCGCTATTTTAACGTGTCAAGACTAATTGATTATTACATTTGTTGCATGTTATTTTAAAAACAAAACAATTATTGTTTATTCAGTTATTATAGGTATGAGAGCATACTTATGAGCAAGAATCTTTAATATATATACAGCTAGACATATATTTACATCTATAGAGCAAATATCTATAAAAGATTATCGCTGGATTTACACCAGCTGGGGGCTTGAACGGGTTAAAATCATTGCTTAATTCTTCACAAAAAGCGACGGATCAGATATGTTAATAGTGCTCTTGATAAATGGTTTTTCTAGCCCCAGATTGATATGGACTGTTTTTTTTTGTGATATAGCTCGTCCAGTCACAACGTTCCGTAAATGGGTCAGGTTACCGATTGTTGGGGCCCTGACAAGGTGTACTGTTAAGTGAGTATATTCTGATGCAATGAGTGAGTATGAACATCAATAATGACAAACGAGAATGGATGACAGTTCGACAGGTTCACAGGACACTCACTCCAATCACAGGGGGAAGTCAAGGATGGCTGGACTATAGTGGTCGTTTCATACTGTTTAATAGGACGCACACACTTAGACAGTACGTGTATAGTTACAGCAACACAGGTCGACATAAATAGCATATTGTTGATCAATGGTCTACCATCTTACGTTAGCATTCATGTTGAATAACATCACAATGGAACATCTGTAGACAAGCACTTAGATTTCCACTGTTTATCAATATAATCATCAGGCCTTACTGACCGAGCGTGTCAGTTAATAAATACTGTTCAAGCATGACTCCTAGACAGAACCTCTTTCCTAGCGAAGATTCCTTTAGGTAAAGTTCAGCAAATATATCTGAAGATAATGCTAACCCACCAGTATTGGGTTTTCTTTATAACTGTGATCTCTTAATCATCACCTGATAATAAGGGGCATCCCCGTTCTCTGATTGATGATCGATAAAAAGTTAGGATCCAAAATGGCTTCTGGTTCCCTTTTGAGCATCGTTCTCTATACAGATGTATAGCAAATCTTCAATAGAAGCTTTGTTCCTAAACACAAATGTTTCTACAAGGATCAGCATATTCTTTTATCTTAACTGCTGCATACAATCGTCTACCGTGCTGCTAGGTAATATGTCATCCCGACATATGGATATATATAATCATAATGTAGACGTCTGCCCAGTTAAGCCTAGGACGAAAAAAGTTCAGTAAAATGTTCTTTTACCTGGGCATGAGAAAAACACTAGCAGAACACATACGCCCCTCTCCTGGCGTTATAGAATAAACACAGGGGACTAGTAGACTTAATAAACATATCAGAAATTATCTTCTTCCCCATGACAAATCATAGAGATCACAGACTGGGGACTCGTCTTCAACATGGCTTTCGCCCGGCATTCCATCATCCCGGAAGACACTCTTCTCTCTCCGCATGTGCAGAACTCCCTGACCCCAAAGTACAGTACAAGGAAAAATAGTTCCACTTAGACATACCAAGATATCACGATATAAGACCGAATCGTCTGAAATAGACACAGAGTAAACATAGACTCGGACCATAAACATTCCTGCAAAAACCTAAGCAAGAACAATCTGTTTTCTGGCCCAACAAGGCACAGACTAACGAAATCCAGATTCATACGCCAAATTCGATCTCCAGGGGAGATAACCCATATAACAAAAGTATCAATCAATCATGGGTGATATATCTTTGGCCACGATTCTAAAAACAAATACCTTCCCTCCGACAGATAAATATTATAATAAATATATACATTGTCACCAGTAATCTGTTGGTAACAGCTCTGCCTTATGCAGCATTGTTCTTGACTTCTGAAAACATCTTATCAAAGCTCCCTTGAGATAGAAGCGTCATTATCCTTCTATCTACAAATCTGCCAAGAGTAACCTTGTGCGAAGGTAGACACCTTTGTAGACCCATATTAGATACTCTTGAGTGTTGGCCACTGGTGGCCCACTACTGCAGAGCTAAGGGGAGGCAATCCGTGACAACCACCACCATCATCATCATTACTTTCTTTTTCGCACCCTACGGAGCATGGATCAACTAAGTGCAGCTGCCTCCCTCCCCCCCCACCCCCCCCGCCCACCGTGAAAAAACGCATGTACAAAACATTCACATCAGCAGTTGTTTAGGTAACAGTCTTACACGATGAGGCTGATGTTGAGAAAAACCTGTTGTAATTAATATTCCTACAGATTATAGCCTATCATAGGATTGTTTCCCTTGTTTACACAATAGCCAGCCCCATACACAACCTCACATTAGATAGACGCATTGTGCTACATGTCTGGGTACTGTAGTCCTATTTACTGTCTCTCACAGACCCCCGGGAACTGATCAGGGCATCAGTCTGAAGTATCAAAGTTGTAGTGAAATTGACAGAGATACAACGGTAAAATACTCAAAAGATAACATTTAAGGATAAAAACATAATGCGTAGGCTGCTGATGTACATGATCGCCTAGACCGCGGGTCATCACCCTCCATAAAATTGACTTGCTAGACAGGAGGGGAACGGCGGATCAAAAGAAAAAAAATATGACTGGAAAGGCTAAGGAGACGCAATGGGGGGGATGGAGGAAAGTAAAAATTCACGTCCCCCAAATTGACACGAGGTACGGAATTGGACGTTTTGCGATACCAAGCCTTGATTTGAATTCAGCGGCTAAAACGCAGATGTTAGGAATATTACAAAAATTTAAAAAGTAATTTTTCTTAATATTAATGTTAGGAATATAAAAATTAGCTGGCCGGATGGCCTATTCTGAGCAATGAAATAATATGATCTTAATTTTACAAACGGATAGATAATATTGAAGATAATGACAAAAGACAGTGTAGTTTACATCATCGACAGACTGCCTTGAATAAAAAGTGTCGTTATTTGCACACAAAACACGACCTTGGGGACGCAGTTGTTCAAATTCACTTGGCATAGCAGTGAAGGGACATTGGTGGTAGCTGAGTCTAAATATAACTTTTTACGACAAAATTTTAAGGGGAGAGAAAGGTTGCTTCAAAAATCAAGCACATTTTTTTTTGAAACACAAGTAGAGACGGACAGACTAACAGATAACCATCCATACTTGACTGAAGCATGACTGAAATGACTTTAGTGTAGAAATTTGAAATTTAAAGTACAACTAGGCAGTGATTGGCCACAGACAATCATATCATTAGCGCTCAGACGCGAAAGTGGGGTCATTCTTCAATAATTGTTCAGTGTTAGACACAGATTTTAAAGTGTGGTGTTTTCCCATATGAAAGACAGTGAATAAATTTAGGGACGCCATACTATAGCCAGCAGCTCAGCTGAGTTTTGCTAGCAATTCTGTGTTAATTATTCATAATCTGGTAAGATTGAAATTATTTCTTTATATATTTTGAATATTGTTTCATGTTCGAGTGATTTGATACTGCCATATCATAATCTAGCCTTACAAACAAGTAGGGATTTTGCTCTAGACCCCCCGCCCAAGTCAGGGTCTAGGGACCAACAAGGTACATAAACTACAGCAAGGATTATGCAAGATATATCAAGCGTTGAAACAGATTACCTATCTTCTTTTAGGGCCGACAACTTACTAATAAATATTTTTCAGAATCTATAGTCTGGGAGGATCTATCTGATGTAAACCCACCATGGTAACTGTGCTGTTTGGTCAGAGAGATCTGACCTGTCTGTATGATGTGGTTGTTGTGTCAGTGTGGTGTCCAGACGTGGGTATAGAATAGATTTTGACACATAGCCCATACTTTGATTGCAGAGCTGTGAGTTTCTATCGACAACAAAGCAGAGTCTATTCGGTGGGTGACTGTACTCGAGTGTATCTGTGCAGTTCTTGTGACAGAGACCACCATTATTGCCCGCCAGCACGGAGAGGTGGGACCGCAAGTTTTCAGCACCAGAGCTACAAAAAGATGAGTGAGCCTCTGGTCTGCTGGACATTCACCAACTATTGGTAGTGACTAATATCCCCGTAAAAATTCCCACCATTTTCTGGACATTGTGTAGTCAATATAGACAGGTGTGATGAGGCCACCCCAACAGCACAAACAGTAAATATCCTCCCAAAGAGATGACTACTCGAACTTTTTTTTAATAAAAACTAACTAGTCTAGTACTTAAATAGGTACGCTCTTGCATTTATTATGTAACATTCCATGCATTTTTTTTTCATAAATTTTCAATCCTTCTTTTAAAACAAGTTCTGGTCACATAAAACTTGATCCAGAACCAATAAATGTAATATAATTATATCAAAAACTTTATACACGTGAGTTAGTTCAGTGTATTTTAACACTTGTTAATCTTATTAGTCTTCTTAAATGTCTGTGGGTGTATTTATAACTAACACACCACATTACACATCATTACCCTAGACACTTTACGTAGCCACATTCATTAAGAAAAAAAAAAAAAAAATTAAGTGTGAGGTCGTAGTGGTAGCAAGAAAGGCCTTCTGATAATTCTCAACTACATTTTATCTCAGGAGCCTTCACAGCTGGCCTCATACAAGTTACATGTAGTAATAACACCATCATACAATACCATCAACACCACTACATAAATTGGGGTCTTGTCCAGGGATAATTAGCCCAACAGTAAAATTAGGATCTCCTGGTGGGAGAAATAAAAGTAGGGAAATAAATTGTAAAATTTCCTTTAAAATTAAAAGTGTCCCTGCAGATAAAAGTTGGTGAATCTTCACAGCCAGTAATAATTAATTAGTTAACTGGTTAGTTAGAATTAGTTAGACTATAGTCATATAGTAATTAGAAGTACTTAGTGTATTTACTGGTTAGAGATTTATCTTGTATATTATTATATTGTCCAAAAAGTATGGCAGAGCTAGCAAAGTTTAGATCAGCTGCTGTGCTCACTGCGAAGGAGATGGGGATGGATGGTCAAATTTTAATTCAATACGTAACGACTGAATGTGATAAATATATTGAACGGGAAGAAAGGAGATTAGAAAAAGAGGCTGAAAGAAAATTAGAGGCTGACAGGTTAGCTGAAGAAAAGAGATTACAAATTGAGGCTGATAGAGAAATTAAGAGGCTGCAGATTGAGGCAGAAGAAAAACGACAGCAAAGGGAGGCAGAAGATAAAAAGGCCGAAAGGGAGGCAGAAGATAAAAAGGCCGAAAGGGAAGCAGAAGATAGAAGGTTGCAGAGGGAGCATGAATTACGACTAAGGGAGCTGGAATTACAAGGCCCGGCTCCTGAAAATGGTGCCAGCCCTTTTGCCTCAGATGCTACGCCCAGTATGGGAGCCTCAAACTCAGCTATGGGGTTTCATTTAGACCATTTTGTTGAAAAAGACGATGACATAGAGGGGTACCTAGGACGTTTTGAGTTATTAGCTACTACATATGGGTTAGAGAGAGAGAGGTGGAGCTTAAAGCTATCACAGGGATTGAGGGGTACTTCTTACGAAGTATTTGCCAAAATGAACAGGGAAGACCAAGACAATTATGACATGTTAAAGCAGGCTTTGTTATTAAGGTACGAAAAGAATGGTGAATTTTATCGTAAGAAATTCAGAAATGCCAAACTGTTGTCTGGGGAGACATACCACCAATTTTCTGCCAGAATAGAAACCTATTTGGAGAAATGGACGGCTCTGGGGAAGACCCAAGATCTTAAAGAAATGATCATGATTGAGCAATTGAGAGAGTCCATGGCTCCAGACATGAGAAAATTTCTCATGGAACAGGGTGCAGAGAAGTTGGGGGAAATTTTAAATGTTGCTGAGAGGTATCAGGCAGCTCAGGCAGAGGTAAGTGGTGCTAAGAAGAAGCACATAGACAATTTTAAAGCTCCACAGCAATTTAATAAATTTGATAATAGAGAGCAGGGAAATAAGGGTAGGACAAACTTTGAGCGGCAAAGAAATGACTATCGCGACAGAAACTCACAGTTCAATGACCAAAAGTTCAATGAAAGAAAACCGTTGAACCAAGGAAAAAGATGGTGCAAATGGTGCAAGAAGGATAACCATAACACCGAATTTTGTAGAAGGAAACCTTCAAACATTGCTGCAATGAAGTCGGGGACGCAAAGAGTAAAGGTTAATCCTAAGGGACAACAGGAACCTTATCACCCCCCAGTTTGTGAGGATGTTATTTGTAATGGGGTCACCATAAGGTGCCTTTATGATACAGGTTTGGATTATGATTCAGTTGTGAAGTCTAGCCTAGTGGACCCAAGTCAGTATACCACAGAAACAGTGGAAATACAAGGGGCGACTAAGGACATACCACTCATGACACTTCCCATCGCAAGGATAACGGTGAAAACTCGCTATGTGGAAGGAGAAATCAGAGCAGCAGTGATAGATGAACCAATCTACCCTCTGATATTGGGGTGTAGATACGTCTTCTTGGGGAATCCCGAGAAACCTGTGATCATGGCGACAGTGCAGACCAGGTCACAGAAGAAGGAGGAAGAAGGTGAACCTATAAATGCTCATCCAGAGGAGATGAGGAAGGCGCAGGCTGAGGATAGGACACTCCAGCCATGTTTTAAAAAAATTACCCAAATGCCACACACCTCCGAGCAAGGGGGAATATTTCATGAAGAACAAACTCTTATACAGGAAGGCCGGAACTGGAACAAATGGTCACAACCAGCTGGTTCTTCCCATTTCATATAGAGATAAAGTGATGGAACTCGGACATGCGATTCCCTTCAGTGGTCACATGGGGATCAGCGCCACCGGACAGCGTATAGCTTGTCATTACTTCTGGCCAGGGATAACGGAGGATATAAAAAGATATGTCAAATCCTGCCCAGAATGTCAAAGGGTAGCTCCAAAGCACTGGACTGCTCCTGCAACTCTAGGGGAAATGCCCATAGTGGGAACACCTTTTGAGAGGGTTGCAGTGGATATTGTAGGACCTCTCACTCGGACCAAGAGGAGGAACAGTTACATCCTTACTCTGGTGGACACTTGTTCTATGTGGGGAGAGGCGGTAGCCCTGCCATCAATTGATTCAAAACATGTAGCAGAGGCACTACTTACAATATTTACCCGATTAGGATTCCCGCATCAAATCTTGACGGATAATGGTTCTCAGTTCAAGGGGAAACTAACGGAAGAAGTTTTTAAGCTATTTCAAGCCAGGCACTTTCATTGTAGTCCGTACCATCCACAAGGGAACGGCCAAGTAGAGAGGTTCAATGGGACTCTCATTTCTATCCTGAGAAAGCTGGCACACGAAAAACCGGATCTGTGGGATCAATTCCTGCCCGCCGCATTGTTTGCGTACCGGGAGGTACCACATAGTTCAACCGGGATGGCTCCCGCAACTCTGCTATTTGGGAGGCCAATAAAAGGGCCTTTAGAAGCTCTATTAAGGACCTGGACAGATGAGAAGGCGGAAGAGACTGTTACCTCATCGTATCAATACGTGAACGAACTGACCACTCGTTTGAAAGCTGGATGGAAACTGGCAAATGATAATTTGAAACAAGCCAGGAAGAAACATGCAGCATACTTTAATAGGAAGGCAAAGGACAGGGAACTGGCAGTCGGAGAGAAGGTGCTGCTTTTACTACCCGGAAGCCAGAATAAATTACAAATTGGTTGGCAAGGTCCATATACGGTTCTAGAGAAGGTGTCTAGAACAAACTATAAAATTGACAAAAAGGGGAAGGAAAAAGTTTATCATGTAAACCTGTTAAAGAAGTATCTGGACAGACCACTCCAGGAAAGCACCCCCTTATTGACCTTAGCTATTGCAACCCAGATGCAAAAGGAACCACTCACCTCACATGAATACCCATTACATCCTTGTGAAACAGCAGCACAGGTAAAAGTCAGTAAGCACCTGACTAAAAACCAGAGGGAGAGAGTTCAAAAGGTTCTGGAGGAACATACAGATGTATTAACAGATAAACCAGGCCATACAAATTTGCTACAGTATGACATGAAACTGGTAGACTCAAACCCAATCTGTATGAGAGCCTATTCTATTCCGTTCGCGAAGGAGAAGGCATTAAAGGAAGAAATAGATTATTTATTGAAGGAGGGGATTATTTCGCACAGTGAATCATCTTTTAGTTCTAGTGTCGTTTTGTTGAGGAAACCGTCTGGGGAACACAGACTGTGCATAGATTACAGGAAACTGAATGCTGTCACAGAAGGACAAGTGGATCCATTACCAGACACAAAACAGCTATTTGCCAGACTGAACAAGGCAAAATACTTTTCAAAGGTGGATCTTAGTAAAGGCTATTACCAGATCCCAGTGAAGCCTGAAGTGAGACCTTATTTGGCTTTTAGCACTTCGGATGGACATTATGAATTCAATATGCTACCATTCGGACTGAAAAATGCTCCGAGTGTGTTTTCAAGGATGATGCGAAAATTGTTGGACCCCCTGAATAACCCATGTATCACAAATTTCATGGATGATATTCTCGTCGCCACCGAGACCTTTGAAGAACACATTGAAGCTCTGGAGATGTTGTTTGATAGACTTCGGGAGGCGAACTTAACTGCTAGGCCAACAAAATGTTGTATTGGATGCAAAGAGTTGGAATTCTTGGGACACACTGTATATCAGGGTAATATGACCCCTGATCCTAAGAACTTGGAAAAACTGCAGAGAGCACCTAGGCCGCAAACAAAAAAAGACGTGCGATCATTTGTGTCGTTATGCGGATTTTATCAGAAATACATCAAGAATTTTAACGCTATTTGTGCTCCTCTGACTGATCTGACTCGCAAGGGACTTCCAGATAAAATTATTTGGACTGCACAATGTGAACTAGCGTTCCAAGAGTTAAAGGAAAAACTCACTAGCAAGCCTATTCTTAAACTGCCTGATTTGACACAGGACTTTGTCTTAAGAACCGATGCAAGTAATGTGGGACTCGGAGGGGCTTTGTTGCAAAGATCATCTTCACCTGATGGGGAACTGAAACCAGTCGCTTATGCAAGCCGTAAATTGAATAAGGCGGAACAAGGATACTCCACAAGCGAAAAAGAATGTTTAGCATTAATCTGGGCAATAAAGAAGTTTCAAATCTATCTATATGGTAGGACATTTGTGGTGGAGACGGATCATCAGCCTCTCGTGTTCTTGTCTCAGGCTAAGCATGAAAACGCAAGATTGCTGAGGTGGTCTTTATTGCTTCAACCTTATCAGTTCAGTATCCAATATATCCCAGGCAAATTGAATGTCGGTGCAGATTTCCTCAGTCGGCACCCCTGTGATCAAAATTAGAGTAGTGGCAGACGTGAGGAGTAATTTTACCTATGTGTATCGCTGGTTTTGGAACTTGCCATAGGCATGTTTTCAAGTGGGGAGATGTGTAGTGAAATTGACAGAGATACAACGGTAAAATACTCAAAAGATAACATTTAAGGATAAAAACATAATGCGTAGGCTGCTGATGTACATGATCGCCTAGACCGCGGGTCATCACCCTCCATAAAATTGACTTGCTAGACAGGAGGGGAACGGCGGATCAAAAGAAAAAAAATATGACTGGAAAGGCTAAGGAGACGCAATGGGGGGGGATGGAGGAAAGTAAAAATTCACGTCCCCCAAATTGACACGAGGTACGGAATTGGACGTTTTGCGATACCAAGCCTTGATTTGAATTCAGCGGCTAAAACGCAGATGTTAGGAATATTACAAAAATTTAAAAAGTAATTTTTCTTAATATTAATGTTAGGAATATAAAAATTAGCTGGCCGGATGGCCTATTCTGAGCAATGAAATAATATGAGCTTAATTTTACAAACGGATAGATAATATTGAAGATAATGACAAAAGACAGTGTAGTTTACATCATCGACAGACTGCCTTGAATAAAAAGTGTCGTTATTTGCACACAAAACACGACCTTGGGGACGCAGTTGTTCATAGTTACTTGGCATAGAAGTGAAGGGACATTGGTGGTAGCTGAGTCTAAATATAACTTTTTACGACAAAATTTTAAGGGGAGAGAAAGGTTGCTTCAAAAATCAAGCACATTTTTTTTAGAAACACAAGTAGAGACGGACAGACTAACAGATAACCATCCATACTTGACTGAAGCATGACTGAAATGACTTTAGTGTAGAAATTTGAAATTTAAAGTACAACTAGGCAGTGATTGGCCACAGACAATCATATCATTAGCGCTCAGACGCGAAAGTGGGGTCATTCTTCAATAATTGTTCAGTGTTAGACACAGATTTTAAAGTGTGGTGTTTTCCCATATGAAAGACAGTGAATAAATTTAGGGACGCCATACTATAGCCAGCAGCTCAGCTGAGTTTTGCTAGCAATTCTGTGTTAATTATTCATAATCTGGTAAGATTGAAATTATTTCTTTATATATTTTGAATATTGTTTCATGTTCGAGTGATTTGATACTGCCATATCATAATCTAGCCTTACAAACAAGTAGGGATTTTGCTCTAGACCCCCGCCCAAGTCAGGGTCTAGGGACCAACAAGGTACATAAACTACAGCAAGGATTATGCAAGATATATCAAGCGTTGAAACAGATTACCTATCTTCTTTTAGGGCCGACAACTAATAAATATTTTTCAGAATCTATAGTCTGGGAGGATCTATCTGATGTAAACCCACCATGGTAACTGTGCTGTTTGGTCAGAGAGATCTGACCTGTCTGTATGATGTGGTTGTTGTGTCAGTGTGGTGTCCAGACGTGGGTATAGAATAGATTTTGACACATAGCCCATACTTTGATTGCAGAGCTGTGAGTTTCTATCGACAACAAAGCAGAGTCTATTCGGTGGGTGACTGTACTCGAGTGTATCTGTGCAGTTCTTGTGACAGAGACCACCATTATTGCCCGCCAGCACGGAGAGGTGGGACCGCAAGTTTTCAGCACCAGAGCTACAAAAAGATGAGTGAGCCTCTGGTCTGCTGGACATTCACCAACTATTGGTAGTGACTAATATCCCTGTAAAAATTCCCACCATTTTCTGGACATTGTGTAGTCAATATAGACAGGTGTGATGAGGCCACCCCAACAGCACAAACAGTAAATATCCTCCCAAAGAGATGACTACTCGAACTTTTTTTAATAAAACTAACTAGTCTAGTACTTAAATAGGTACGCTCTTGCATTTATTATGTAACATTCCATGCATTTTTTTTCATAAATTTTCAATCCTTCTTTTAAAACAAGTTCTGGTCACATAAAACTTGATCCAGAACCAATAAATGTAATATAATTATAACAAAAACTTTATACACGTGAGTTAGTTCAGTGTATTTTAACACTTGTTAATCTTATTAGTCTTCTTAAATGTCTGTGGGTGTATTTATAACTAACACACCACATTACACATCATTACCCTAGACACTTTACGTAGCCACATTCATTAAGAAAAAAAAAAAATTAAGTGTGAGGTCCTAGTGGTAGCAAGAAAGGCCTTCTGATAATTCTCAACTACATTTTATCTCAGGAGCCTTCACAGCTGGCCTCATACAAGTTACATGTAGTAATAACACCATCATACAATACCATCAACACCACTACAAAAGTATTTGGTATTTTCTTTATATATCGTCATCAGCCATTTTTTTAAAGATCCCCACCTCTGAAATGAATAAATACACGTAAACAGGTAATAGCAGGCGCTCGAAGGAAATAAAGAAGTAGAACACTATAAATTGTATAAATATGTATAGTGAAAAAATTTGCGGGGCATTCCTGTCTAATTGTTCGGTTAGGACAAGTGCTTTTTCTAAACATCTGTTTTTGTCTTTTTAATAGTTTTTTCTATATAAGTTGCAATAAACTGTGTTACTTCCTTAATTGTTCTTTGTAGCAAGTCCAAGTATTGTGTTATGTTTTCTGTTGATGCATTGCTGGTGTAATCTTGAATGAGTTTTGTCATAGTTGTAGCATAAAATTCATTTTGTAATAATGAATTGTTGAACTTCCAGTGGGGAGATCTTTTCGTAAAGTTTAAGAATTCTGTTCCGTTGATCGTTAGAAGGACTGCTTTGTGATCAGAGAAATTAGTAGTATGATTTATGTTTTTTATTTTTTTTAATGGTGTAACTACTGTGTATATAAAATCTGTCCAACCTGGTAGAACTTCCAAAGGGGCATGTTCTATCGGTGTATGCTCTTTCTGTTCCTTTTGGGTATTTTTTTCTAAATGCGTCTGATAAGTCGAGTTCCTCTATGTTTTTTTGTAGTTTTGTCTATTTGCTTATCTTTTGTCCTCATTCAGTTGTTTTCTGTAGTTTCCCTCGTATTCTATCTAATTCATGTACTACTTAGTTAAAATCTCCTCCTATTACGACTTGGTTTCCTTTGTAATGTTGATTTACCGTATCAGACAGTGTTTGGTAGAAGTATGGTTGCTGTGCTCAGACTGTTGGAGCATAAACGTTTATTAAGGTGTGTGTATCTGTGGGATCATTTGAATTTCTTATTTGTATTATTGCATATCTGCCTTCTTTGTCTTTATTTTTGTGTGTTATTTCCCAGTGATCTGAAGTCTGTAGGATAGATACTCCCGTGTGTGATATTCCTAGGCTAAAATGTGCGTTTCGTAAACCTAGTAGTGTTGTGATGCGTTTAGCGTGTAATTTGTCATTGACCAAGGTTTCCTGTAGAAAAATAAAGTCTGGTTTATATGTATGTATTAAGACAACAATTTTATCTGTCTAATTTTTTAGACCTCTCACATTGGGAGTCACAACGTTTAAACTGTTTGTCATTGTAGTGGGCGCTGTGAGAAGTATTAAGTGTGTTGTGCTAATTTAAACCGAATTTTCTTGTACATCGTATACTACAAATGTTCGAAAAGATAAGAGCATGACAACAAAACATTACCTTCATGAATCACATTCAGACACCTACATATATACATGTGATTACATATCTAACTATGTATCTACTCATACATATATCTACACAAAGTGAGTGTGTCATAAAGGGAAATGTGGATGTATAATGATAAATCAGTAGTAATGTTTTTAAATATTCACCAGTTCTTTTTCTGTCTGTTCACATCATCTATGTAACATACAGTTTGCTTAAGAGGGAGTTCGTTATGTATTTTTCAGAAGGTCAGGTTTTGTGTGAGTGGGTTTCCGTCGTCATCCATCCTTAAGTCAGTTTCATCAAAACTTGGGTCGAAGTAATCATCTTCCGTTGTGAGAGTCGCCCAGGAAGGTGAGATAGTTTCTTTGAAAAGTGTGTCTGGAGCCGAATTAATGGAATCGTCAAATTACAAAAATTACCATTGAAAGTAGCAGAGTAGACAGATTTCCACTACATCAAGATGTGCATCAAGTAAGTAATGTTTTAATATGTTTTAATAAAAAGGAAATAAAAACATTTACATACAGAGTAAAACAGTTTTTCTAACAGTGCGCATAACACAATATTAGTTGTTTTGTATATTTTTGTATTTTAACCAGATGCATATAAAACAAAATTAGAATCTTTTATTTTTTTATTATTTGTGTCATAGTTAAATTGTTTCCCTTGAATTAAAAATTAATGTCATATGCTACCTCCCCCAACATTTCAATAGTGACACGTAAAAAATTATGTATATTTACAGTATATCGTATGTTCCTATTCGTCACCTTATTACGGCTATAGTCCATCGCCATTTTTGGAAAAAACTTGACCTGAGGTCATACATTGACATCATTTAAGCTACTTTATCACCCTTCAAAATATCTTACACTTATCTCTTATAGGAGAATATATTTTCCTGAAAATATATTTTTTTATTTAAACGTTTGTTGGCTTTTAATTATTCTTTCTCCACAATGATCAATATCAATTATTATCCGAAGACATTTACACTTTTTCATTCCACCTCTCGACCCTCCAATCAAAATAGTCGTGGTCATCACGGGATTTTGGGAATCGATGTGGAGACTTACTTACTTACTTAGTCGTTCCTCTTCTACCGTGAGGTGTAGAGGTTTGGAACAGAGAGCGCCAGACTATCCTATCGGCTGTCTTCCTCCTGGCTTGATTCCATCCATTCTAGACCTCGGTCCTTCAAAGATTGTCTAATGTTGTCCTCCCAGCGGACTTGGGTCGTCCTGGGGGTCTGGATCCCTGGCTCTTTGTTTCCCATGCTTGTCGTGGTATCCGATCTTCTCCCATTCTGCAGACATGGCCAAACCATCTTAGTTGGGACTGTTCTACTTGGGTCTGCAGGGGGTGGGATTTTAGGCCTTGACGTATCGTCTGGTTGGGGACCATGTCTCTTCTTGTTACTTCAACCACCTTCCTCAGATACCTCATTTCTGAGGTTTGTATCTGGCTTTTATGGGTTGTAGTCATTGCCCATAACTCGCATCCATATGTCAAGACTGGGACATAGGTGGAGCGGTATACAGCCATCTTCGTTTTCTTACCAACCTCTCTCTTGCTGAGGGATCCTCGATTTATGGCCTGAAAAAGTCTCCCTTCTGCTGCTTTCGAGTGGCCAACTCTTCTTTGATGTCTCCCTTTCGGTCAATAATAGCTCCGAGATATTTAAAGTGGTCGACCTGCTCCAGGACCTGTTCTCCCAGCTTAATCTGGTGTCTTCTTTCTTCTCGTGATATTGTGGTAGATTATGGAGATACATTTCTATATCTATTTTCATTTTCCTCATTTCTCTTTTACTCGACTATTACCTACATATATTTTTCTGTTAACTTTTACTTTCCCACACACACAGCTATCTGTTTCCCATGTCTTCTACTTTTAGCACGCGCAGTTTAGGGCTGTGCGCTAATCGCTTTGATGTTGAGAGTACGAGTAGACCGGATTAGCACACGCGAGTCGGTTTCATGTTAATTGTAAACGCCAGAGATCGAGAAATCGATGTAACAGTGATCAGGAGAGATAAGTTGGGAACGAACGGGCAGACAAGTGTCTATTACCCTTTCCTAATTCGTTCGTGGATAGTTAATTAATACACGGTGTTAACGAGTAGATCAAAGACATTGATCGCTGGGAATGGCCATACGAAGCAGGAGACGTGAAATTCACACTGATTAGCAAATTACTTTATGCTTGATCTAGTGAGAGAGCATGAGTTCTGGTCTTTCGGCTTTCGTGTGAGCGGATCTTTGATTTGCAATCTGAACGTAGAATCCCTCTAGGTGCGAACATCTGGCTAGAGTCTGTAGTTATAACTTTCCTTTTTGATTCCAGATAATTATATACCAGAGTATTTTAACTAAAAGTCACTCAGTACTCCTCAGCTTTAGAGAGACACCTAGCTACGTTTCTAGAAATCACTTTTTATCTAACTAGAATTTCTCAGTTTTGCGTTGGAGGATAGTCTTAAGAAGTTCTGTTTTGAGGTAATATATATATATATATATATATATATATATACATGATTAGTATTGTCGAGTGATTAATTGTTAGTTCGAATTATATTTTCACTAGTTAATTTCTGTGTAGAGTGATAAATGATAATTCAGTTATAATTCTCTAAAGTTTTACTGTGTTACAGTGGATAGCAGAATAAATTATATTGCTAGCTAAAACTCCTTCAGCTATAAATAAATTTAATTAAACTGCTAGTAACCAGCAAGAGAATAGTTTAACTAACTAAGTAAATGCACTGATGCCTCATATATTTATATGTATTTCTAATTCATGATGATTGATTTTTTTAAATGACTAGAATTTATTTCACGGACGTTTTAACGATGAGACTAGCTCTAAGCTTGTGGTTTCTAATTTAAGTTTAATGCCCGAAGTGAATATATACTCTTTTTACGCGTAGGATTGGGTATACTATTAGGGTTGAGTATTTATGTTTTTCTTTTCTTTCCTATACAGTATGCGGGTCAAAAACCCTAAACCTTACCAGCGGCTTTCAGTACCTATGTAACTGAGAGAACTTTACTTAAACAACATTCTGAATATAATTACCGGGGTTTGCAAGTGACCTGTCTGGCCTCGTGTTTTACACCCAGAAAAAAAAGACAGAGTACCTGCCCAAAAGTAATATTAAGAATAAATGATACTGGACTTATAGAATATCCAGATTTCTTTCTCAAGTTCATATATACTTCGCCTGTGGTGGCGACTAAAATAACATTGACATTACCAATATAACGACCATTGTGTTGTGAAGGAGATTTATCCTAAACCGATTTATGTACCTGACACTCATTTTAACGATTGAAGATTCCAAGCTAATGTACCCTGTGAACATTTGATATCATAAGTATTTTCCTAACTGGACAAAAATTGAAGTGACATTCATCAGCATCCTATTACAATCGTGAAGCAAGCGTTTCCCAACATTTGATTAATTAGTCTTTGGAGAAACTGGGGCTTGGTTCGCCAGTAAACTAAAATCTGGGATGGTCTGTGAGTGACTTAACAATTGTTCCAGATGTTATGAAAGGCCACGATTAGGTAAGAGTGTGCTTGTTTCTATGATCAC
Source organism: Oreohelix idahoensis (assembly GCA_024509875.1). Classification (NCBI taxonomy): domain Eukaryota; kingdom Metazoa; phylum Mollusca; class Gastropoda; order Stylommatophora; family Oreohelicidae; genus Oreohelix; species Oreohelix idahoensis. Next base: position 87,474 of record JAMPIV010004769.1, read on the forward strand.
AGGTTGTCAGAGCGAGAGAATAACAGGGATGAATAATTCGTTTATGATATAACCCATGTAATAACTTTGTATTTTCTCTTGTATGCAAGTTTTTGCTAATGCTGTTTCCTCCTAGAATAAATTATTAATATGTATATATATATATGTCCCCAACCCGTTCAATGCAGGTGTGCCAGCGCTTCACTAATGTCTGGATTCCGTGAGACAAAACACTCTTCTGACTAACTGCGTAGCTACGTATGCACCGCCTCTTTCACCTCATCGTTCGTACTGAACTTCTTGCCACCGAGTGTCTCCTTGAGGGGTCCAAACACACGATAATCACTCGGTGCGAGGTCCGGTGAACATGCAGGATGTGGAAGACACTCCAAACGCAGATTCGTGATTTTCGTTGCTGTCGCACGAGCTTTGTGCGGCCGCGCGTTATCACGAAGTAACAACATACCAGAATTGAGCACGCCGCGACGTTTTGACCTGATTGCAGGTTTCAAGTGGTTCTGAAGCAGCTCACAGTATGATTCGCTGTTGATAGTGAGTCCCCTAGGCATGTAATGTTCCAGGGTTGGGCCTTTTCAGTTCTAGAAGAGCGTGAGCATCAATTTGCCGGCCGACCGCGTTGTACGGAACTTCTTTGCTTTCGGCGATGATGAATGTCGTATCTCCATGCTGGCTCGCTTAGTCTCTGACTGAAAGTAGTGGACCAAACATTCGTCACCAGTGACTATACGGTGTTGAACGCCATCTTTTTCAGCTTCATAAAGTCGTAACAGTGTTTCACAAACATCCACACGACGTTCTTTCAGTTCAGAGGTGAGTTGTATTGGTACCCACCGAACGGAGACTTTGTGGTACTGCAGCACGTCGTGAATGATGTGATGCGCCGAGCCATGACTGATTTTCAATTCACCAGCCACCTCGTCGATTGTTACCCGGCCGATTGTCCCGCATCACTCGTTCCACTGCAGCGATAGTGTCAGGCGTAGTCGCAGTGTGAGGCCGGTCGGAGCGAGCTGCATCAGTCACAGTTGACACACCACTTTTAAATTTCTAGTGCCACACATAAACCTGCTGAAGCGACACACAATCGTTCCCATGCTGCCTCTTCATCCGCTGATGAATGTCTGCTGGTTTCTCACCCTCCCTACCAAAAAAAAAAAACAAATAACTGCATGCTGCTCCTCTCGTGCATGCTTCCAAGGGGCGGCCATCTTGGCTATGGTTTGCTGACGCCATACTACCCATCAGGGCGACGGGCCTGCGTGCACTGGTACCTCAAGCGAGAGGGCATAACACATCTGTAGTACAACTGTCTACTACGTGATTTTGACGTTTTGTTGCCATATTAAGATTATTTTTTGACTCACCCTCGTAAATTAAGGCAATATAAGTTCAAGCTTAACCTCAGTGAACTTTTATTTTTAATGCTTTGAAGGTATTTCTGGATTAGTTTTGTAGCATATATACTGGAAACGTTTATAATCTATTATTTTGCTTTAACTGTTATTCAGCTCTTGCCTAGACTGCTGCAATGATTGGACGAGAACACGTTTAGATCTCCATCTGCGTGAACATGATATTTGTAGAGTACTTATAATACCGTGCATGCAATGATAACATGCATAGTTGTGTAAATTGTTTAAGAATGGTCACGACAAACAATTTGGCATGTAAATATTCTGATTTTTAATATTATTTTGTTCTGTTTCAGAGACAAAAATTGACTTTGGTGATATGGCGCTGGTGAATGACCTAGATGATCCTGATTAATCTGATAATTAATCTGAGATTGAGGAAAATATTAAAAACTACTGGAAGACGGAACAAAGACAGCAGCATTGATGACAGTATTCATAGACAAGATGATTAGAGGAGAATCATGAAAATAATGTAGAAGTACTGACATTTGTAGAGCTTCAGCCCGTTCAGTTTGCGCTAATGGAGGAACATTGGCAGAGCTACACTGCTGAGCTGCCAGCCTGGTAAAGATATTTCTATTGTGTACTCTGACATACCAGCTTTTGGTCTAAGTACATCTCACTATTGAGGTTCATGTTATTAAACAGCATATTACTGATTTAATTTTCTTCTGTTTTTGTAACGTTTAGCTTTGACACTCCCATTCCTCAAGAGGTCATGGAGAGCATATCGTGTTGCTTCCTGCATCAAAAACCCTCTAGCGATACGGACTGATACACTTTGGAAATTACCCGTTAACTAATATACTTTATGATTAATTAGGAATTGTACAATTGTAATTCTGCTAAAACCTTTCGGAAAAAACTATCCGATCAGAATACTTTTTTTTTTTTGCGGGGGGGGGGGGGGGGGGGGGGTGGGGGGGGGTGGGGGGAATTGTACAACAACTACTATTACATGTAAATTATGGTGGTGTAAAATAATTATCTTTAATAATTGACAAGTAAATCAGGATGTTCTGGGCTTTAAGATCACGTAAGTGTTACCAGCGAAAAAGTGAATGAAAGTGCGGACCTCCGAGAAATAAAGAGTTAGACCTATATAAGTCCGCTCAGATTCAATTTTGGTCTCAGAGTTTCACTCATAGCTGAACAAAAGAACGTCCAGCCGACTAATGATCTTACCAAATGTTTACAGACAATGCGTTAGGTACATGTCGTGAGTTTATTTGAATCATTCTGTTAACCAGCTTGTGCAATTTACGCACTTTGCCTACCTCTGTTTTTGTCCACGCCCTATTTTAATTTTCTTCATACTTTGACGCATTGTCTAAGTGTCACTCCTCATGTAGACACCCGTGGGAGAACGCCCCCATACGTGTGCTCTCATTCTCTCTTTCCTCATGTTGTCTTTCTCTCTCTTTCCTCATGTTGTCTCTCCCTCTCTCGCTCCATGTCTCTGCGAGTTTCCATTTCCGCCTCAATTTTCTTCTGCTCCAATTGACGCTATTCTCTTGCATTCTCTATCTGCCTAGCTTCTTCTGCTTTTTTTCTTCTCTCTACCTTTTGCTTCATTATCTCTAGCTTCTTCTTCTTTCTTCTCCGCGTCATATCTGTCGAGTTCTTCGTTCACAAAAGCTAGAACTTGTTCTCCTTGAAATCATTATTCCCTTGCTTCCTCTCTTAGCATTGCTCTAAGTTTTGCACGCTCAGCCATGGCAAATACCTGACTGCAACTCACCCTAGAAAGAAGAAGAAAAAGTATACATTGCTCCGTAACCTATTACGAGAAAATAAAAATAAAAAATTTGCTGTTTATTTAACTGTGTTACCTCCTCCCTGTTAGCAGTTATCTAATCTTTTGCTGTTGTTAACTGGCTAAGGCTCCTAACGCAGACGACTTAAACCATAAAAATGGTAGATCAGACTAACAACTGAGAAAAACTACTATTACTACTGTGGAAGAAATAAAAATTTTTATAAAAATATTTAAGGAGAAATTTTTTTCCTTATTATAAATCCACCACATTCGTCCACACCTGAAGTCAGTTAGAGTTTGGGGAGGCTATTAACTTGGCGATAGTCAGAATGCTCTTCCTTTGCTAAGCTCACACTCCACTGCACCCAAAAAATATTTGTGATTGATAAACAATCACGCGTACCAGCTGTCTTCTTGTACAAAACTACCATAGATCATATATCTAATAAAGATCACCATCAAAATCAAAACTGTATGTAAACTCTATGATGCTGTGGAAATAAACCAATTTCTAATATGTGTGGTCAGAACCCAGTAAGTAGGAACGTTGTCAAGGGGATAATTATTTAATATCCATTAACTCACAAAACAAGACGAACAGCACACTATCTAGAGTTAGATTAAAATACAATAACAGACGTTAATCATTTATCTAGACACAGACTTAGATCAAATCCTCGAGACGAGCCACCATTCTGTGGTGCTTGTTCCCGACTAGATCAAATCCCATGGACGAGCAACCATTCTGTCGTATATTTTTTGATAGGTTAGAAGATAGTTATGGTCCCGTCTGAGCAGAGGTGATGGTGGTAAATAGTGAGAATAAAAGTGTAAGAAATAGATTTCACGAGTGAATAATTAAGGAGAAGAGTTGTCTCTGGACTGAATAGTTTCTCTAGTCCAGCCTATCTATACCCTATCGGCTGGCTCTTATGGTGAGTGCCGTCCAGCCTATAGCATCTGAAAAACAATTTTGAAACAGCACAACTTTCTTAATGAATCCAGTGCTGCGTCTGTCAAAAGTTAGATGTTGATATTATGTTATATTTATACCACTCCCGTGGGCTGATAAATTGGAAAAAATATCTGGGAATTGATCGTCCAGTTAAACTTAATAATTAAAATGTTTACGTGTCTTTTAGCCAGTCCTGTACACAACATGGACTTATGCACTCGAAAGTCACAAAGAAGACAGCATAAATCTCATCAGTACTGAAGGCTATAATCAAGACAAAAACCGCTGGCCGCCAAGTCAGGTCTGCGAGAATAAACAAGACATTATGAAAAGAAATGCAACTATTCTATAAATACACGGACGGGGACGAGACATCTCTCTCCCACTCCGGCAGTCCTACTTAAAGTTAAAAGGCACACGGTAACCTTTTTTACAACTATACGGTCAGTTTTTTTCGCCCGCGCTGCGGTTTCAGATTCGGAACAAGGTATGCATCTTCCCGCTCCTCTGCGCGCGCGTTAGCAATCAGCTCACACCGTCAACTATTATTTATTTATCCCTACACGCACTTACAAATATCGTCTGTCGTTAATAGTTATTTTATTGTCGGCGCTTGTTAGTTTAGTCATAAGGTATAACAATAGTCACTTACTATAAAACACAAATTGAAATAAACGTGAATCCTGTTTGTTCACTATAGTCGCGCTTACACTTAATCAGTCACTAAACCGTATCTTCTGGTGTGAGAAGCGGGTGATACTTATCATTCTATCCAGGCAAAGAAAAATAGTTTTTCATTTCCTAGTTTTAACGCTAGAAATCACAGTGAATTATAATGGTAAACTTAACACATTAAAAATGTTAATTTCCATTACCAAAGATCAGAAATGAAACAATCCCCACGAATGCTATTAACATACTCTCATAATGGTTCTAGGATACGCGTTTAGATTATTCAAAATTCTTAGCGACACTGATCAGTAAGTTTAAAAGACCACTGCTTATATCCATTCATTTGCTCTCAGATCCCTAATGTAGTTAATTTCGCATTAACATGCGAACTAAAAGATTGAGAAACTGTGGGCCAGATGAAAAGTTCTCTGACGGCCTCCGTTTATCTCGTCAGTCGCTGCTTTTGCCCGACATCAAAAGACATCGTCCCGCTAACGGTTTCTTTCGAAAGATCCCGCGTTCTCGAGATGAAATGAAAAACCGGCGTCAGAGTTCCCCAATATCTGAAGATCAATGGGTTAAGTGTTTATCCCACGTACGATCAGACCGATGTCCGGTGATTGGCAGATCAACTCGCGTCAGAAACTAGGTAAACAAATCAGGGCTCGTTGCCTGTTATGCTGGCAGGTCACGGAAATTGGTAAACGTCTGTTTGTTTACATCTCAAGAGACAAAGGGCGTGGATTAGATATGAGTAATGCAGTCAGAAATTTGCGTGGTTTGGCTTAGCAAATGGCAGACACTAAATGATAAAGCAAAGGCTGTCGGATTACTGTATCAATATTTACATTCTGTGTCACAGTATTAAAGACTCCACCTTAGTACGTCCAGCATCGAGGGGTGGGATTACCAATACCCTTTCTTCTGTCTTTTTCTTCTCTAAGTCAAGAGCACGTACCCATTTACAGGTGGTTAGACTGGAGCGTGCCGATACCGAGAATCAAACCCGGCACCTCTTCCGCGAGGGACAAGCGCGCTAACCACTCTGCCAATCGGACGCTCTGAAATTGCCATAGAAAACACATAACCAACCTCAATTAGGAGCGACGAGGAAAATGATTATACTAGAGGTAGACACCTCCAATAGGAGGTGAAAAGAGAAACTATTATAGAACTAGCAGTAGGCACCTTCATTTTGGAGCAAACAGGCAAACTAAGATGATTATACTAGAAGTAGCCACATTCATTAGGAGCACAAAAAGGCAAACTAAGATGATTATACTAGAAGTAGCCACCTTCATTAGGAGCACAAAAATGAAAACTAAGATGATTATACTGTTCGTGTGAGTGTGTTCGTGTGTGTGTGTGTGTTCGTGTTCGTGTGTGTGTTCGTGTTTGTGTGTGTGTGTGTGTTCGTGTGTGTGTGTGTTGGTGCGGGTAAATTTTAAGAATGATTATTCTTTCAGGAACCGTCCTCCCGACGTCCTGTGGTAAGAGTGCATTAGACTTCAGGCTTGACACTCCTTAATACAATGGCCTGCTGAATACCTTCCAGGGTTGTCCTTGCATATTCCGTTTCAGGAATTAATATATATATTTTTATGTTTGGCCAGTCACACATAATCTCCCTGGCCCGCACCTCAGGTACTCAATAACAAGGCCCAACTTCTTGGCACAATTCACATCCATTTATTATACATTTTACTCCATTTGAGTATGATATGACATGGTAGCTTCTACTAGCACATGTCTCTACTGTCCTTGATTTTGCTACTCTCAGTTTTAATGGAACAGTCAACTTACGTAACCAAGAATTTCCAATACACACTGCTAAGACTAAACTGACATTATACTGTTAGATGAAAGCATAAGGCAGTGATGGTAATCGATCTTGCAGGTGAAATATCAAAATGCCCAAAGGCAATTAACACATTTTAAAAGCAGGTCCTACTGGACACATTCCATGCGTACTGGTCAAACGACACAAGCAGACTCCTTGTTAGAGACGCTAGCTTGTCCCACATCGAAACTGCCGTCTGCCGATAATTCAAGGCAGAAGTCAAGATGTCACTTCCTGCAACCACGGGATACCGTGTGAAAACAATCATTATCATGAAGTGATCGACATGATATGATATTTACTCATATCATGTGTGTTCGTGTGTGTGTTCGTGTGTGTGTGTGTGTATGTATGTATGTATATGTGTGTGTGTATGTATGTATGTGTGTGCGTGTGCGTGTGCGTGTGCGTGTGCGTGTGCGTGTGCGTGTGCGTGTGCGTGTGCGTGTGCGTGTGCGTGTGCGTGTGCGTGTGCGTGTGCGTGTGCGTTGGTGATTTTTTTTTTTGGTATTTTAATTTTTGGTTTTTTTGTTTTTTTTTTTTTTTTTTTAGGGTTTTTATGTCTTTTTTTTACCAAGAAAAATTTTTTGTTTATTTTAAAAAGAAAGTTTTTTTCTTTTTTTTTTTTTTTTTTTTTTTTTGTGGGGGGGGAAGTAAATTTTTTTTTTGTTTTTTTATTTTTTTAATGTTTTTTTTTTTTTTGATTTTTTTTGGTTTTTTTTTTTTTTTTTTTTTTTATTTTTTTTTTTTTTTTTTTTTTTTTTTTTTTTTGTTTTGTTTATTTTTTTTTAATTTTTTTTTGTTTTTTTTTTTTTTTTTTTTTTTTTTAATTTTTTTTTTTTTTAAATTTTTTTTTTTTTTTTAAATAAAAAATTTTTTTTAATAA
>JAMPIV010004769.1:102500-116553 GCA_024509875.1 Oreohelix idahoensis
TAAAATAAAAATTAAATAACAAACCATTAACTCTTAATTCCCCTATTAAACTTATAACTATTCCATCTAATAATTAATCCCCCCCAATTAAATTTAATTAATATTTCCCCCTTAAAATTTCAACCCCAATACACTACCAAATATAAATAATATTCTTAACTCTTTTTCCCCCCATACCCCCATTATTTGTTCATTTATTAACCCAACTTAAACTCTAATTAATCTTATATCATATTTTATTAAAACAAACAACTTTCCATTAATTTAAAAAAAATAACCCATAAAAATTTCCCCCACCCACACATCTTTCTTTTATAATCCTAATTAACTAATAATTACACTTCACCCAATAACCCTAACCCCCCCCCCCTAATAAGTTATTTCCCCCCCCCCCAACCAAAAAAATTTCTAACCCCAAACAACAACATCAACCATAATCCCCCCCCAAACCAACATCAAACCCCCCCCTAACAAAATAAACCCCCCCTACCCCCCCACCCCATACCCCCCGTAAATAAATAATAATTATCCCCCTATACACCTATAACATATCCCTACCAAAAGGGTACTCCCCACCCCATAATCACATTAATCCACCCCACCCAAATCCCATCCCCCCTCAAAAAATTCAAAAACGGGGGGTTAAATCCCCTCCCAAAAAATGATCCTAAAATAAAATAAATAATAAACATAAAATAAAAAAAAAAACATTACTATAAAAAAAACCCCCCCATAAAAAAACTCTAAAAATAACCTTGTGGTGTTTTTAAACATTAAAAAAAACCCCCCCCCATTCCTTTTATATCAAATTCCCTATTTATTAATTTTACACCCCCCATTCATTTAAACTATAAAATGTTCATACCCAAATCAAATAACATTATAATAAAAATGTTTAAAAAACCAGATGGCCACCCAGTTAAAAATCTTACCACTCCCCATCATAATCTAAAAAAAATTTTAATAATTTATTTAATAATAAATTCCCATAAATTGTTATTCCTCCAATAAATCCAAATTCAAAAATCCACATTTTACAAGAGGTTGTGGAGTAAATTTTATTTATACCCAAATTGTAAAAAAAACCTCAATAAAAAAAATCTAAACAATTTATAAATATACATTCCCTAAATTATTTCATCACTTTTAACCCATAAAATAAGTTTATTTACCAACAGTTGTTTAAATAATTATCAATTTAACCTTTACCCAAACATAATTTCTTTCAGTTTTACATATAATATAACCCCAGTTCCCCTAATATGGGATGTAAAATGTGCCGGTATAAATACCCAATTATAACATTTTTTAACTATAACTTAACCATTAGCCCCCCCTAATTATGTTATGTTTATCCTTTTCGTCTATTTATTGATATTTTATCATTAATGAACTTGGAAAATTATGCAGTGGAATTTAACAAATTCTTTTTTTATTGGTGTGTTTAATTAATATTGGTGTATTATTACAATGCTTTTTACATTTACACCACAAATAAAAAAACCACAAATTAATGTCCGGACAAGCTGTTGGTCTTAACTAAAACAATTTATCCATGAAATAATTATTTAAAAAGGGAAATTGTAAATGTTCAATTACCTTTGGTTTTTAAATGCCCCCCCTTTCGAGAGGCAATTATGTTAACAAAAATATATAAAAAATCAACATTACATTTCATTAATTATTTATAAAAAAATCACTCATATAGTTTGTAAAAATTTTTATAATTTATATACAAATAAATATTTATTTAAATAACAATTTTCCAAAAAGCCAATTAGTATAGCATTTTCCACATATTTAAATAATTTTTTTAATCAAAGTCTAATCTTTAAGATAAATATTGCAGATTGGATAAAAAACACATGAATAAACCAGCCAAAGTTAAAAAATAATAATAAAAATGGTTATTTTATTATTTTAAATGCAATTAAAAAAAATATATAAAAAAATATTATTTAAAAATACTTAAAAAAATAAAATTTTTCAAAAAATTAAAAAAAATGTCTTCCCCCCGTCCATTTATACCTTAAACCTATTATAAAAAACCTTATAAAATTTTTATATAAAAAATAATGACCACTTTACAAAACTATTAATATATAATGTAATGCCCCCCCTACCCGCACAAAAAAACACAAAAATAAATGAAAATTTATATAAATCACTTCATAATTTTAACAAAAAAACCATTACAACGACTCCAAAAATTCTAAAATAATTTAACTAAAATGACCAACTTTTTCCCTGTACCCACCATAATTAATGGTATGAAAACTTCCGAAAATTAAAAAATTTTAAATTAGTGTTCAAATGAAAATAATAAATAGCATCATCCAATCGAATATTAAAATATTACAGTTTCCCCCAATGTAAAACACTTACTTCCCCCTTTTAAATTTTTAACATAATCATACTATCTACCCCATTCCATTTTTAATTTATAATTAAAAATTTTTTAGACCTTAATTAAGATAAAAACTTTGTGATGCCCAACCTAATAAGTCCATTATTTAAAAAGATTAAGGCTCCAAGAATAAATTGTCTCACCTTTTAATATTGTCCCTATTCATTCAAATAAAAATTTAAAAGAGAAAATTGCATAAAAAACTAAGAAGATATTCCCTATCCCCCCCCCCCCCCCCCAAATTTTACTTAAATATTATTCATAAAAATTTTAGAATCCTTAATATAACGTGTTAATAAAGAATTTCCCCCCAGATTTATATACTAACCCCATCTTGATGTTACATGAAATCTCCTATGGCCGACTCTCACCAGAAATATTCTTTTATTCAGGCAACTAAGAATATGAGTCTAAAGTGTTGTGGCAATGATGTTGTTATTAAAATAACAATTAATTTCTCTTTCAAATAACTTTAAATTTATGTTGTAAATATAAATCTAAAAATTTCCCCATATACATTTACAGTTAAAAAATATTTATAATCCTATCAAATTCCTACTAATTAAAATTAAAAGAAAAAAATTTTTTTTTTAAATTCAAAAATAAAATTAAATAGATAGATATATTAAATAACCCTTAAATAAACAAAAGTTATCGGTTCCCCCCAATTATGGGAGATTTTTTTAAAATTTAAGATTCAAATATAAAAAAATCCATATTAAAATGTGTGACCCCTTAACAGAAAAAAAAACAAAAAAATAACCTTACCCTAAAAATAAAAAAAATTTATTAAAAAAATTAAAAAAAAATATAAAAAATCTAAAAATAAAAATACCGCATGAATAAAAAGAAAAAAATAAAATAAATGAAAAAAATATGATTCAAAATAATAAAATAAAATAAATAATATTAATATATATATATAATTATTTTAAAAAACCACCCGCCCCAAAAAAACATATCTATAATCAACAAAAAATTCTATAACAAATCTGGGCCAACAATTAAAATTATTTAATCCTAAAATAAATTTACCCCTATAAAAAGAAATAATAAATAAATTTTTATAAAATATAATAATCATAAAATATTAACTCATCACCTGAATTATAAATTACAAATCTTCCAGTGCCACGAAAGTAAAAGGGCTACCATCATAGCGCAAAAAAAATAAAAAAAAGGCCAAAATTAATACAATTAAAAATTTATCTGTAACCCAAAATAAAGTAAATTTGTAGGGAGAACCATATCAGTTTAAAATTCGTCAATATTATTACACAAATCTTCTAAAATAAAAAAAAAAAAATAAAAAAAAAAAAAACATTTGCACACTTTAAAAAAAAACAACAAAACCTCCAGAAGATCCAAAAAACACAAAAATACCCATGAGTGGTTAAAATTTAAATCATTATTTATCCCATAACATGACAAAAAAAACAAAAAAATCAAAGATAAATAAAAACGCGTTTCAACAATTATTCTTAAAAGAAAAATTTAAATAACCCAATAGCTCACACACCATCAATCCAACACAATCTATCATAACCCCAAACCCTCTAAAATAAATAAAAAAAAAAATAGTAGTATTCCAATAAATAAAAAAAAAAAAAAGTTAACTGTTCAAATACATAAAAATCCCCACATAAAAATAAATGTTTTTAACTATAAAAAAAATTAAGAACATTCCTAATTTCTATAAATACTTAAAGTCCAATATACACAACAATTTATAAACACAAAATTATAGAAACCTCCCTAACAAATTTAGGGAAAAAACTGCCAATAGAACCGACTGTAAAAAAAATTATAAGTCCATTTTCCACTAAGATTAATGAAAAAACTTCGGAAATACACCCCCCAATAAATTTCGAAATTCAATATGAATATACCCACCAGGGAAAAAAATGTAACCAAACTCTTTAACCCCATTTCATAATTTTCTATTTAACTCCAACTTATGAAAATTACCTAGAACACTATCTTAACAACCCCAAAAAATCCAAATTTCGTTCTTCCAAATATAAAAACCTTGACAAAACTGCATACAACGTTTAATAAACCCCAACCCTTATTAAACCACCCTCTCCCCAACCCCTCCCATTTTTCCCCCTAAAAATAATAACTAAACATTAATGTAAAACAGACCTAAAGATTCAATACATCCCAGCACTACAATATATTAATACACACCAATTTAAAAATACAATTCCACGTTCACATTTTGGAAAAAATAATCCATTTGAAAACGGGCACATAGAAATTGTAAACAAAAATATTTCAGAAACATTCCTGTGAAGGGGATAAGTTTTATCACCATAATAACAAAAATACAAGTAAAATTAATTCCTAATTATATTCATTTAATTAAAATAATCCCCGTCGGACAATTAGAATAAAATATATAAAAATGACCTTATTATTTCTATAATCTATTTAAAAAAATAATTTTTTATTTTTTTTAATATTCTAATGATAAAACAACAAAAAAGTAATAGGAAATATATCAATTCCGGGGATTATATGTAACAATTTAATAAAATAGGTTGCCTAACAGTGAATAAATTCCGTTAAACCATTCCAATGTTTTTTATTATAAATAAAAAATTAAAAAATAAATTGCTTAATAAAAATTAAATAAAAAAAAAGTTATTATTAATAATTTTATACATTTTCTTAGCAAAACATTAACAATAATAGACCCAATATATGTAAAAAGATTTCATTAAAAACATATAATTTAATGTTACATTAATTCTTTATCAGAGCCTTAAAAATAAAATAGTATTACTGAAAACGATCCCCTATAATTATTAATCACATCTCACTACCTATTACCAAATTAAAACAACAATTTAATTTTTGAAAAATATTGGGAAAAATGTCTAAAAACCACTCTAAATTAAGGAACGGGATTCCCCTCATAATTGCTCCCGCTCCAATTATCCCCAACAACAAGAAAAATATGGTCAATTATAAAAAAAAAAAAAGAAATCGCCATCACTTCGATGAACCCCTAATAAATGGTCCAAAAAAATAAAAGTGCTTTCTTCCCAAATTATTCCCTTTATATTCAAAATTAAAAAAATTCAATTATATAAGGGCCCTTTATTAGAAACAATACGTTTACCAAAATTTACCAAATTTCATAATTAGTAATAAAAAAATCTAAAATTTAAACCATCGTAAAATGTATATTGAATTACTATAAAACTTAATAAGGAATGTTCTTAACTAATATGTATGACCCCAATGCGTGTTACAAATAATATACTTAGGTTATAATAATTAAATTGTAAAAAATATGTAATAAAATATATAATATATATAAAAAAATAAATATATAATATATAAAATGAAAAACAATTGTTAAATAAATAGTATAAGAATTTATTAAATCACCTTAAAATACAAATCTAAATAACAAAAACTACCTATAATAAAAATCACTAAGTCCAAAAAAAAATTTAAATAACCTTAAAATTATCCAAAAAACCAAAAACTAAACACTAAATTATTATTACAATCTAGAAAATAGAAAAATCTTAAATAAACTTAAACCCCTCCCTCCATTATATATAATAAAAAAATTCAAATTAAAAAAGCTCAAAATTTCACAAAATTCTATTAAAATCGTAAGCTACGTCCCATTCACCTTGAAAATACAATTTTTAACCATAATAATTTATCAAATATCTAAAAATTTTTCATCAACTAAAATCACTACCCCATAATAACACATAAGCGGGAGCTTATACTTAAAAACCAATAAACCAAATTTACATTTCTTTAAAATCCATTACAATCACATCAATCTAAATATAAAATCAGACACAACACAAAACCACACCAATCCAAAATTAAATATTACAAATACCATAGAAACTCCCCTTTCACTGCAATAAACACACAAAAATTCCCATAAATACCAACGTTATTAACAAATTTTACAACTTAAATATAAAAATTTAAAAGTATTTAAACAAATAACCAGACAAATAATTTCCCAGGCTCAGGGGCATTATAATTTAAAAAAGATAAAATTTTATTTTAAAATTTAAAAAAAATAAAAACTACGATACTCAACACACAAACTCCCCAAAAAATTAATATAAACAAATACCTTTTACAAAACAAAAACTAAAGAAACTCACCGTTATCAAAAACTAAACCCAACAACCATACCTTATTTCCATAATTATACCTTTCAAACTTGAACTCCCACAAGGTAAGGGAAAAAAAAAATAAATTTCTTCCTAAGTATAATAATCGGCATGGACCAGTTTCAAATAACATGCATAAATTTAAACACAAAAATTAACAAATTAACCTAAAAACACATCCCCATTATAAAAAAAATATCTTTTTATTACAATAAAATGTTATGATAAAAAACACAATTTAAAAATATTGGACATTTAACACTGAACTCCCCCCAACAGTGTAAAAAAACAAAACCTTAGACATCAACTTACAATGTCCACCAAAAACCCAAAACAACCAAAAAAAAAATCATAAACCAAAATTATTAGTTATACCAAATTACCCAAAAATTTAACCCATCAATAAAACATTAAAATAAAATTCGGACAAATATAACCCCTCAAAAAGAAAACACATTTTAATCCATCTAGTTAAACCCCACAACAACCCAGTAAAACAAACATACACACACAAACCAATAAACAGACCCAAATTTCTCTTACCCAACCTCTAAAACCCCACCTAATACACACCCCAAATCCAATCAACCCCCACCAAAACCCACCCAAAATACACCTTACAACCCCCCAACCCACCACACACTACAACACCAACCCACACATCCCCCACACATAAATACCAAACAACACCCTATAAAACCCTTAACGCCTCATACAATTAGGAAAGTGTAAATCATATTCCAAAATACTTTTCTAACTACCCCACCCTCGATCCATCCCCTCCTCCCCCAATTATTAACCTCACTTTTACATGCTCCAGTACAATCAACCTACCGAACTATCCCCAAATTCTCCAATATAAACTATACCCCCCCACAGTATTGTATTAGTATACGCATCATTAATCCTACGCTTCCTCAAACCCAGTCAAATAGATTAGCCACATTTAATGCACAGCCCTGGATATCATTCTCACATCAATAAATGCCATAAATTTATGAATTATATAATCACCCCCCCCCCCCCCAATATATTAAAATTTCGACCCAATATTTAATTTTACCCCCCACAATGTATCATACGATATAAAAATTTTTACTATCACTTAAACCAACATCCAACGATGTTGTCTTTAGTTACATGATCCCATCTTTTTTTACCCCCCCCCCAAAAATAATTCTAAAATTAATACTGAGTATCTAATCACCCAACCCGACGTTATACCTAAATCGTCCCAATACCCAGACTGGGGCACCCCCATACATTCACTCTTAACCCCCCCCGCCCCCCCTGCCCCCCACCTTCCCATATTTTACCGTCAAATTTATCTCCCCTAATCCAACCACAATCCACCCCCACCCCCCAATACCCACCCCGTGCCTTACAACCCACCCCACACATCCATCAAAAATTTAACACTAACCCCCCTTCCCCCCCCAATCCCCCTATAGGCCGTATTTAATTGCTAGTGCGTGAGTAAAAAATTTTAAATTATAAATTATTTACAAAACCGTAAATCTCTGATCAACACAATATACAACATGTGCCGCGGTTCCAATCTCTTAAACACCCTATACGGATTGGGTACGTTGCGGGGTATGCAGTTTCAAACATGCATCTATCTTTTTTAAATGGCGAGACAATCGTCAAGGTTTATATCCCATTTATAATCATTATACCTTGTGGGTTAAAATAAACTTATCGCCATTGGCCAACATCCATCCTTCCACCCTCGTCACTATTACACGGTATACATATTTAACTTTTACTATGTTAACATTCCGGGCTGCACGTAACCTTAACCCCACTCGTATTCCCCAACTAACTTCCTCCAATCCTTATTAGATTTTATTTCCCTATCTATTACTTCCCTTAACTGCCCATCTTACAGTGAACTAACATTCCCCACCAGTATAATCACACATCCTTGCACCCCCCTAAATCCCTCTTGCCACACTGTTCTACATCCTTGATCACTCTTCTCAAAATACAAGCTGACCAGAAAGAGCGCTTCCCTCCCCCCCATTCAGTCAACACACAATACCTTCCCCTTCTTAATTTTATCACCCACCTCGAGGTCCCTCCCCACACTTAAAACCTTTGCCCCTTCATCCTCATCTTTCATTTCCCTACTTTTATCCGTGGTTTATAATAATATATGTATATATATTAACAATTAATTTCGTTCCCCCATATAATCCTCTTTCCAGAACCTTACCTTCTCAACGTGTTCCCCCTATTTTCTGTTATATACTACCCATACTAAATTAAATATTCTAACCCCCCACACATTTTTTAATTATACCTCATGATCTAACCCCTTTAATACCACACTTACTCAGATTATATATCTAATTTCCACGCTCTCGCATCTACCCCACAATATTTATGTCAACTTTTCACCCCATTTAACACGTTGAATAATATAATAATACATTTTAAATCCTATAACACCTTAATTCTTCTTAATCTCATACTTAATTTAAATAAACATATTAGATATTTTGACATCATATTATTACCTATTTAAAAATTATCATAAATATATCACAATATAAATATGGATATATTTATATTATTATAACAACCATCTCGGGGGTCCGCCCCCCACCTTGATTATTCCGATTAATCTTCCCCCCCACCCTATCACGGCCTCCCCCAATATTAAAATATCATAATACTAACTTAACCCCCCCTAACCAACCAACTAAATTAATATTAATCCCTATTATTAAGTTTATATAGTTCCAAACTCCTTATGGTCTTTCATATAATCATCGACTTTAATTCAGCTTATAGTCTAACGCTTCCCCCCACAAACATTTTTATATATCACCACATTATCTGAATCGAATATTACAAAAATCCTCCTATCCCCCCCACTCCTCCCGCCCTTATTGCAATCTTAAATCCTTGATTATAAATTACACCCTTTAAATTAATTTCCCCTCGGTCCGTTGCCCGCCACCATTGTATATATAACTATTTCTCTCCACTCTACGTCATACGGCACTTGCCTTCTCACCGGGCACTCATAATTCGACGACATCTTCTCTCCATATATCCATTCTTGAATCACCTATATTTATATTTTTAATATAATAGTGGGTTTGAATTGCACGGTATTTTTTATTATTGTACAACTTACCCGCCCAATTTGCCCTTCTATAATATTTCCATTAAAATATACCATTAACGTTCGTCCCTATAGGCTTATTACTCCCCCCCCCCTCCATTACCATAATCCCTATTCCCCCTACAAATTTTATATCACGCCCCCCCTCCCACCCGCCCCCCCACCACGCGCAATATTTTTATTTATCTTAATATAATCCCGCCGCGCTCCCAATACCACGGGCTGGATTATTATCCGCAAATACTTACCAATCCTTCCTACCCTTATTTAATTAAGATAATTTAACAAATTATCCTTTAATAAAATAATAAATATCTTATACATACCACATAGACCCCCCCCGCAGCCGTTCCTACCCCTGACTGTTTGCAAAAAAAAATTAAAATATCATTAATAATATAATTAAAAAAAATTCATTAAAAAATTAAAAAATAAAATAAAAAAACGAAAATTTAAAAAATTTAAAAAAACAAATAATAAGCGATAAACAAAAAATAATTAAACTTTTATTAAATGAATAAAAAATCAAATTTAATAATATAAAAAATAAATCAATATAATATTACAATAAATAATAAGTTGTCTATTTTAAAAATGATTAAATTTAAAAAATAAATATTTATTAAAAAAAAATAAATAAATCCAGTTTAATGTTATAAAATAAGAACTACAATAAAAAAAAATTTATTATTTAAAATCATATACCAAATAAAATTTTTTAATTGAAATCCACCAAAATACATACGAAACGTTTTAAAACGATGAACTACTCTAAGCTATGTGTTTACTAAAGTGTCAGATTTTAAAAAATATGCCTAAGAGAATATATACCCTCTTTTTAATAAAACGCCGTAGGATTGGGTTAAACTAAGTATGGTTTGAGTATTATTATTAGTTTTTTCTTTTCTTTTCCAATACAGTATGCCGTGTTCCATAAACCCTAAAACCAAACCCAGCTTCTTTCATTTACCTCTTGTAACTGAGAAGAACTTTACTTAAACAAACATTCGAAATGAAAATTACCGTGGTTTTTCCAATGACCCCTGTTCTTGCCTCGTTGTTTTACACCCAGAAAAAAAAAGACAGAGGAACCTGCCCCAAAAGAAATATTAAGGAATAAAATGAACTGGACTGTAAATATAGAAAAACCCAGAATTCAACATATCATCAAGTAATCATATATACTCGCCCTGTGGTGGCGACTAAAATAACATTGACATAACCAATCTAACCTACCAAGTGAGTGTAATGATTAATTTATAAAAATCCTAAACCTAAATAAAGGTACTGACACTCAATTTAACGATTGAAAGATTCCAAGACTAATGTAACCCTTATAGAAACATTTGAAATATCATAAGTATTTTTCCTAACTGGACAAAAAAATTGAAGTAGGAACATTCAAAACAGCAACCATTAACTACGTGAAGCAATCTATGTACCCAACATATTAAAAAATTTATTCCTAAGTTGTATAAACTGGGGCTTGGTTCCCATAAAAACTAAAAATCTAAGGTATGGCCTGGATGAGATACTTAACAATTGTTCAGATGTTATGAAAGGCCCCACGATAGGTACGAGTTGTGCCTGTGTCTATGCTCACAGGTTTGGTCCCAGAGCTATAGAAATAACAAGGACAGTAAGAAAGAAAAGTCCTATTTAAGAAAATAACCCATTGTAATAACAAAGGGATAAAATCTCTTTGAAATGCCAAGTTTTTTGCTAATTGCTGTATAAACCGACCCAGATACAAAAAAACAACATAAATGAATGAAAATAACGACAGTCCCCAACCCGTTATTTTTCAATGCAGATTGCCCAGCGCATCACTACTTACTGTTATTTCCGTGATAACAAAACACTCATCTAGACTTAACTGCGAAGCTATAACGTAATGCACGCCACTTATCACCGACACGTTATACTTACTGAAACTGTACAACATATCCACCCGATGTCTCCCTGAGGGTTCCAAACACACTATAATCACTCGGTGCGAGTCCACCCTGTGAACTAGCAGATGTGGAAATACACCATAAGACACTCCCAAAACCGCAAGATTTCGTGATTTTCGTTGCGTGTCGCCACCGAGCTTATTGTGCGTCCCGCGCGTTATCACTAAAGTAACAACAAGACCGAAATTTTAGCACGCCCGCGACGGTTTATGGTGACCTTAAAGGCAGGTTTTCAAGTTGTTCTGAGCAGCTCACAGTAAGATTCGCAGTTGAAAAGTTGAGCCCCAATCATGTACTGGGAAAAAAAAATGAACCCAGGGGTTTGTGCCTTTTCCATTTCTATAAATAGCGTGAGCAACAAATAGTCCGCCGACCCGCGGTTTTTTGTACGAAACTACTTTGCTTTCGGCGAAGATGAAATGTCTTATCTTCCATGCCCAGCCGCGCTTAGTCCCTCAGACTTGTAAATAAGTGTACCAAAACATTTCGCACCAGTGACTATACTTTGTTTGAAAAACGCGCATCTTTTTCAGCTTCAATAAAGTCGTAACAGTGTTTCCACAAACATCCACACACGTGTGCTTATCAATCAGAGGAGAGTTTTGTATTGGTACCCACCGAACGGAGACTTTGTGGTACTGCAATGCACGTCCGTGAATTAATTTTGATGGCGCCCGAGCCATGGACTTGATTTTCAATTCACCAGCCCACCTCGAGCTTATTTATAAAATTAACCCTTGGGCGGGAAAGTCCCTCATACACACGTAATTCCACCTGCAGCGAAATTGTCCCCAGGCGTATGTCCCCCCGCATAGAGATACCGTATGTTTTTACCGGGGAGCCGATCAGCCAATCATACCCCACAGTTGACAGACAACCACACCACTTAAATAAATATTCCAAGTGGCCACACCATAAACCTTGCCTTGAGCGACCACACAATCGTTCCCATGCTGCCTCTCATCCGCTGATGAAATGTTCTGGCTGGTTTCAGTCACACCCAGCAACCCCTACCCAAAAAAAAAAAACAAAATTAACAGCATGCTGCCTCCTCTCGTGCATGGCTTTCCAGGGTCCGGCCCATCTTTGGCCCTATGGTTTGCAACGCCCATACCAACCCATCAGGGCGACGGGCCCTGCGTGCAACTGTGGACCACCTCAGAGCTGATAATGTCAAACAACATCCTTAGTACAACTGTCCAACTACGTGAATTTGAACCGTTTTGTTTGCATATTAAATGAATATTTTTTGACCTTCACCCTCGTTAAATTAATGCAATATAAGGTACCAAGCAAAACCACAGAGAGACATAAATAAATATAAAAATCTAATGAATAATAAACTTGAGATATATGATTATATTAAATCAAAAATACAGGAAAACGTTTATAAACTATAAATTTGCTTAACAGAAATTCAGCACAGCCTAAGACTGCTGTCAATGATTTGGGTCGCAATAAAACGTTTAGAAATCTCATCTGCGTGGAACAAGAGATAATTAGAGTACTTTATAATACCGAGCATGCACTGATAACATGCATAGTTTGTAAATTGTTTTAAGAAAGGACCCACGACCAAACAAAAATGGCCTTGAAGCAATAAAACCGATTTTTTAATATTATTTTGTTCTGGTTTTTCAGAGACCAAAAATTTGACTTTGTTAATGTCGCAGGAGAAATGAGACCTATAAGAAAATGAATCCTGAAAAATCAGAAAATTAATCTGAGAATGAGTAAAATTAAATAAAAAACTACTGGGAAGCTAACGGAACAAAATACAAGGCATCATTGGATGACAGTAAATCATATACAAGATGATTAGAGGAGAATCATTGAAAAAAAATAGAAAGTCCTGACATTTTAGTAAGAGCTTCACCCTTTTCATAAATCTCTAAGAGGGGTAGTAACGATATGCATAAGCTACACTGCTGAGCTGCCAAGCCAGTAAAGATATTTTTCTAATTGAGTACTCTGACATACCACTATTTGTGTCTAATTACATCCTACACAAAATAAGTAACCGCAGTTAATATTAAAACAGAATATTACTGATTTAAATTTCTACTGATTTATGTAACGTTATATAATTCATTTAGACGACCACCGCATACCACAAAGAGGATCCAAGGATAAGCCATAAACGTAGGGTTGCTGATCCTGCATCAAAAAACCCTCTAGCGAAACGGACTGGATACACATAGGTGAAAATACCCGTAAACAAAACTACCATTAAGAATAACATATGAAAATGAACAAAAATAAAATACCTTCCAAAAAAGCCCCCATTTCCGAAAAACAATCCGATCAGTAAAACGCATTTATTTTTTTGGGGGGTGTGTGGGGTGGGGGGGGGGGGGGGTGGGGGTGGGGTGTTGGGGGGGTGGTGGGGGTTGGA